>JANIJH010000006.1:70631711-70652413 GCA_024520975.1 Erythroxylum areolatum | reverse complement strand
ATTATCTTATTATTATTATTATTATAAATTTTGTAATAATAATAATAAATATGATATGAAAAAAATGGTATTATATTGTCTTTCATTCCCATTAATGCAACAAACCAAACAATATTATTGGTATTAATACATAAACCCAAGTTACATACCAAACATCATTTTTTATTTTTCATAACCATTCCCATTTCCTTCTACTATTATACCCATATTCATACCCAATCATTAACTCAACTCAAACCAATCGCCCCCTAAGTCATCCCACGGGATACCATGCGTGGAAAATAAAACGCTTTAAAATTCCCCATAAAATGGGAGAGAAATCGTCAACGTGGTCGAATCCTATTGGCTCCTCTCCAATCGTTGAGAAAATTTTGGTCATCTCCCACAAGCTGTTCCAGGTTTTCTCTTCCTCGCTCTCCCTCCTCTGTCTGATTCCATCACCTTTTCTCTTTCTCTCCCTGCTTTTCCTCGCCGGTCGGTGCACTTACCCGGAAAATTCACTTTTTCCGAGAGCACTCCGACCTGCGGTTTCTTCTTTCGGGGAGAAGGATTTTTAAATCAGTTCAGCCGGTCGCTTCAAGCTTCGATTTTCAGGAAATCATCTTTTTTTGAATGATTTTTGTGCCGTGATTATTGAGTTTTGGAATTTGGTACCTAGTTGAATATCTGGTGAATTTCCATTTCAGGATTATGTAAGAATCATTGGGTTTAGGATATTTGACTTTGAACTATATCGTTTATATCGGTTAAATTGATATCTTTTCTTTTGTTTTGTGGTATTTCTAGAAATTTGTAGATTCTTTGTTGATTAAGGAAGTGAAAATGACGGGTCAAGGTGGTTCGAGGAAGAGTTTCTCTTTAAACTCTTCGTCGACGTACATCCGGAAGAAGGAGAATGGAGGAGGTCCTGATAGTGCACGTAAATCTCTTTCTGCTACTCGTCCCATGTAAGTTTCTTTTTATCTGATATCATTAAACTCCAGTATCTTATAGCTTTTGTGCCTACTTGAATTTCGATGCAAGTGACTGGAGGGTGACCAGCTACTTACTTCTTATGCTGTCTATAAAAGAAATTTAATGGGGAAGGTTTAGACTTCAAGATTAATTGAGTTTTATTTGGTTGTTACTCTGTTTTCTTACTGTGGTTTGTTATGTTACCTTAAGTATGTGATGTCCTCTCTACTGTAGTACAAAGTCATGTGAAGGCTATCTGGAGAAGTTGAAAGTGTGTAATCGCTATTACTATTCCAATTTATGATCTGGTTATTGAACTGGTTCAGCTTGCAAAAGATCATATGTTGATGATGTTATGCTAAGTAAACTGGAATTTATGTATTCATATTAGAGATGAGCATCTGAGATGTTAAGTAAAGGGTGCTTTGGCAGAATGATTTTAGCTATGCGAACTGCACATTTCTTGGGTAGATTACATTCCCATGTGATACTTTGGAATTATAGCTCCGCAGTCAGGCATGAATGATATATCTCGGTGCCTGCTTCTAATGATCTTTGAATTTACACATGGATTTGGACTAGGGGGCTAACTGGCGAGCGCACAGTAAAGCGATTGCGCTTATCAAAAGCACTTACAGTTCCTGACAGCACAAGCATTTATGACGCTTGCCGTAGGATGGCTGCTCGTAGGGTTGATGCCTTACTGTTGACAGATTCAAGTGCATTACTTTGCGGAATCCTCACAGACAAGGTATGACTAAATGCTATGCAGATTATGTTCTATCCCAAACAAAATCCAGAAACCCACTGTTCTGTCCTTTACCTTTATATCTCATTTCATGCAATATTTTCTTATCATTTTAGGACATAGCAACAAGAGTTGTTGCTCGTGAGCTTAATCCGGAGGAAACACCTGTATCCAAAGTTATGACCAGGAATCCAGTTTTTGTACTTTCTGATACTCTTGCTGTTGAAGCTCTTCAGAAGATGGTGCAAGGTTGTTAACAGATGCACTGTTATTTTGCTGGTTTATGTATTACCTTCAAAATATGCCTGTTGATATGGCCATCTACAGGAAAATTTAGGCATTTGCCTGTTGTGGAAAATGGGGAGGTGATTGCTTTACTTGACATAGCAAAGTGCTTATACGATGCTATTGCTCGCATGGAACGAGCAGCTGAAAAGGGAAAGGCCATAGCTGCAGCTGTAGAAGGCGTTGAAAAAAATTGGGGTACATCTGGTGGGTAGAAAATTTTAATCTTTGATGGGTTATAATGTTAATTTCCTGCATGATTCTGGTTTTTGACTCAGTTTTCACCCTCTCATTGTTGAAATCCAGGATCCAATACATTCATTGAGACACTTAGGGATCGAATATTTAGACCCTCATTATCGACAATAATTCCGGAGAATTCAAAGTAGGTAATATTTTGCTCCTATAGTAATTTTTTATATTAAATTCTTTTATACTTTGCTTTTATGTATATATGGATAAAATGATTTTTAAGCTTTGAGTTTATTACATCATGGTTGGAATTTTCAGGGTTGTAACAGTTGGACCGACTGATACTGTTTTGGATGTGGCAAAGAAGATGCTTGAATGTCGATCAAGCTGTGCAGTGGTGGTAGTTGATAACAAACCACAGGGAATTCTGACGTGAGTATTTTCCTGTTGTAGCTGCCTTGTATCTATAAAGAAAATTTTTTTAAAATTTCATCTTATCTCTAATTATGTATGCTGGAAGTCTTCCTTTTACAGTCAGTATTATCAAGTCTTTGATGACAATTTTCAATTTTTCAGCTCAAAGGATATCTTGATGCGAGTAATAGCACAAAATACTTCCCCTGATGCCACTCCTGTAGACAAGGTATCCTTCTTCTCTAGATGCATCAGTGCATGATTTGATTGATTAAGACAACCACTTAAACATGTATTACTATGTGTCGTTACAAGCAGTATGCAAGATTATGATGATTTGATATGATTTTTGATGTAAGCGTCTTTTGGATAAAACTGTTAGGTCATGACTCCTAATCCAGAATGTGCAACAACTGATACACCGATTGTTGATGCCTTGCATACCATGCATGATGGGAAATTTCTTCATCTTCCTGTGCTTGACAGAGGTACTGTACTTGCAGATGTAATGTATTATGTTGAACATCCCGGTAACTAATTATTTTGGATGCTTGCCTGCAGATGGGAATGTGGTTGCTGTTGTTGATGTGATTCATATAACTCATGCTGCAGTTGCCACAGTAAGTCAATACTGTGTATATGTTCTAACAATATATCTCTTCTCAATTTCTTTTCTCTTGCAACAAGGTCTGCATTTTTCGAAAATCATCCTAGGTTGTGTCATGTGAAAGATCAACCCCCTGAGGGTAATCGGTGCAATTTATCAAACACCTTTCCATACTTTCGTTCCTTGTGTCAATCAATTTTTGGATGGTGGAGTTATCTTTCAATTCAGTTCAAAATCAGCCATAGATGGACGTGAGTTGGTTAACAAACTTGCTGATATGGTATAACTCGTAAAAGAAATTGTCATGATCTATGGACCTGAAAAACTTTTGTAATCTATACTAATATGTTGCGTGACCTACATGGCCTAGATGCCTTTTGCATGTGATTTTTCTTAAAATATATGCTACATTCTGATTCTGATGTCTTTCTTGTGTTAAATAATGAAGCATTTCTTATCTTTGTTTTTTCATTAATCAGGTTGGGAACAGTGGTGGAGTAAATAATGAAGCGGCAAGCTTGATGTTGCAAAAGTTTTGGGATTCCGCCATGACCTTAAGCCCACATGAAGACGATGATGACTCACGAAGGTCAGCTTTGATTTTAGTTTGTAATGTAACCCGTTATGCTATTATTTATGTTTTCTCACACAGAATCATCTTCTCAGTGAAGGTTCTCTGAAATTGGCCTCAGATGGAGCAGAGACAGCAAGATCTTATCCCTATCCTCCGTCTTCAATGCCAACTGCTTTTTGTTTCAAAATAGAAGATCAAAAAGGACGAATGCATAGATTTACTTGTGGTAAGATATTAAAGTACTATTGCTCTTGGTGTTTAACTGTGGGAGTAAGTTTGGTTTCTGAATGCAACAAATAAGCAGTAGTCCTGAAGATTAGGACGTCTACGACTTCCTTCCAAAGCTGCAGTGTGGTGACTGTAGCTTTCTGATGGAATTATTCAAGGCACCACCATATAGTTTCTCCTCGAGTCATACTATACGTGGGATGAGTGCGGTTATGCATGTGCCCTTCTTCACAAATTAGTATTTCCATGTTACTCACTCCCATGACCCATGTTGACAGCATTGACACCCTCGCCACCTTAACACCTATGAACAAGCGGGCTTTTGGTTTAGATCAGTGACTTTGAAACTTGAGCTTAGTTTGTGATCTAATCTATGTTTCTTAAAGTATTAGTGACGTGGTTGCTGGTTTCTTATGAAATAGATACTCGGAGCTTGACGGATCTTATGACTGCAATTCTTCAGAGGATAGGAAATGAGATTGACTCTAACAACTTACCTCAAATTCTGGTATGTCTGTTAGTATTTATATTTGTTGACAACTTGGGTCTTGCATTTCGAGTTTTAAATATTTATGTTCTGATTTGCGGTCAAAACTATGAAGTATGAAGATGAAGACCACGACAAAGTTGTTCTGGCATCAGATAATGATCTGGTAACGGCTATAGAACATGCAAAATCAGTTGGTTTGAAGGTACAGTGTCCTGTTATCCTTGTTGATGCGTTTTATTGGAACAGTAAACATCTGTTAGGCCAGTTCATAAAAGAAGAACGCCACATAGGGGGTAAGATTTTGTGATGCATGAACTATTTGGGAATCACTAGCCCATCCTTTATTAGGTACATGCTGTACAATTTACCAACCTGGGTTAAAAATAGAAAGAAAACTAATTACTGAAATGTAATGGAACACCCAATTTTGGTGTGAATAATCTACTAAGATCAAAATCTTTACTTAGCAAAGAACTTTTTGCAGGGTTTGAAGTTACACCTAGATCATTCAGGGGTACCTGGTCGTAGAAGAGGCAGCAATTCAGAAAGTTTGGATTATGCTCATGCAGATGCATGGGCAGCTGCATACCGTGGTGTTGCAGCAGGTGCCGCATTAGTTGCTGGGTTAGGCGTGTTAGCATACTTGAAGAGAGCTGGTAACTGATGCATATGTTATGAATGACCACTTTTACCAACTTAATTTCTCCTGAATGAAGGCACTAAAAAGAAACTGGGTTGAGGTGCCGGCCAATTCTTATGGTTGACGTAGTGTTAAACCCGCATATATAAAACGAAGTCCATTTTCACTGTGCTGGTTTTGTATACTCCTCATGCATGACTGTTAAATGCGGTGTATTCATTGTCACTGAAGCTTATACATATCCGATGTTCTGTGGATATATGGAAATAAAGGTTGGCACATGAATTTCGTGTCGCTGGTTTGAGCTAACATTCTTTTGCTTGCAACTTTTTTTTTCTATACTTTTATGTGCTGGGGTAAGTGAAACAGAAGCCCCATTTCGTTCGATACTGCTTATTACATTGATTAAGCAACTTTAAGAAAAGTAGGGTCACTCAAGCCTGAAAAACAGCAGACGATAAGCAAATGCCATGTGGGGTTTCTGTTTGATTACCCTTGTTTGCTTTTTAGGTAAAAGTTAAAAATTGCTTCCAGCTCACTGATCTGTGGTCGTGGTCGGTGCCGATTTTGCCATGTATCAACAAAAATATTGTCATTTTGCAATCCTAAGGGCGCTTGCGTATGAATTGAAGAAGTTGAAGCTTTAGGCACGTGCCATTGCACGCGCCGCCGCCTCTTCTGTTCATGTATTAAATAAATATAAACCACAGGCACGTGGAATTGGAAACGTAATTAGCGATTTGTGTTAGTTATGAGATACAGTTAGTCAGATTCAAGCCTAAGGTACGAGGAATAAGAAGGTTAATGTAATTTAAATATGTTATGACCAATTTTGACCGTTTGGTCTATTAGCTCTTCAAAAGCACACCCTCAATTTCAACGTAATTACGATACAAGGACGTTGAGAGATGGTGGTGAAAGTTTTGCAGTGGCACATGCACAGTCGCAGCATAGATTTAGAAGACATATCTGTGAAAGAAACTGGTAAAAACATAAGGTAGTTAAGAGATTTTGGAGAAATAAATCGACAGATGTCACTAACATCATTCCTTCTCTGTCTGAAAGCACCCCCAAAAAACATTAACCAGAAGCTTCTTTTGTTCTCTAATGGCCTGCCAAAACTACTATGGTGAATCCACTATTGTCACTTGAAAAGAATCCTGACTGATACTTTTGAAGTTTTTACAAAAACCGCGCATTCTGAACTCAAAGTTGCGAACTTTGTTGGTTGTTCACTGATCCTGGTTTCAAGTGACCATGAAAGGTTCCAAAACCAGATCATCTTCGTTTATGTTGTTCTTCTTGTTGGCTCTTACCCTGTCGTGTGTTTCCACCGCTCAACAACAAAACCCAATCAAGACCATTGTGGTTTTGGTGCTGGAAAACAGATCTTTTGATCACATGCTTGGATGGATGAAGAAGACAGTGAACCCAGCAATCAATGGAGTTACAGGAAAAGAATGTAACGCTGTATCAACCAAGAACGCGAACCAACAATCTATTTGTTTCACGGACGGTGCTGACTACGTGGATCCGGATCCTGGACACTCCTTTGAGGCTGTTGTGCAGCAGGTATTCGGCAATAGTTCAGTTCCTTCAATGACTGGTTTTGTTGAGCAGGCACTTTCTATGTCACCAAACCTCTCTGAAACTGTAATGAAGGGTTTTAGGCCCGAGTCTCTACCTGTTTATGCTACTTTAGTAAAAGAGTTTGCAGTCTTTGATCGGTGGTTCTCTTCAATCCCTGGTCCCACACAACCCAATAGGCTATTTATATACTCTGCTACTTCTCATGGCTCAACTAGCCATGCTAAGAAGCAATTGGCTCAAGGGTACCCTCAAAAAACCATCTTTGATTCACTTCATGAGAATGATAAAGATTTTGGGGTTTACTTCCACAACATGCCGACAACTTTGTTCTATAGAAACATGAGGAAATTGAAGTACATCTTTAAGTTTCACCAATACAATTTGAAGTTCAAGAAAGATGCTCGAGAGGGGAAATTGCCAAGCTTTACTGTTATTGAGCCAAACTACTTCGATCTGAAAGGGTTTCCTGCAAGTGATGATCATCCATCTCATGATGTTGCAAGTGGACAAAAGCTTGTTAAGGAGGTCTATGAGACATTGAGAGCTAGTCCTCAATGGAATGAGACCCTTTTGGTCATTACCTACGATGAGCATGGTGGGTTCTATGATCATGTTAACACTCCTTACGTTAATGTTCCAAACCCAGATGGGAACACCGGTCCTGCTCCATATTTCTTCAAGTTTGATCGTTTAGGAGTCCGCGTACCCACAATCATGGTTTCCCCTTGGATCCAGAAAGGAAGTGGTAAGCTGTAATTTTCTGTTATCTGATATCTTATAGATTGATGTCTCTGTCGGTGATTATGTTGATTGCCATGTTAGTGAACCTTGTGGAAGGGTCAGCTCCCGATATATTGGGTAATCATTGTTTTTTCTGTTTTGGTAGGAGAATGGGATATTGGATATGGCTTCTCATAGATCTTGGGAACCTTTCTAGTTCTGAACTATCCTTTATTCCCAGTAATTCCATGTTGTTAGACAACAAAACTCCACTTCTCGATTGGTTTACTTAACAAGTTTCTTAATGGAATCTCATTGCTGGGAGTGATTAAGGTCAATTCATTTGAAAAGTCTGTTAGGTTTTGGTCAATTCCAAATCTGTTTAGACATCTGAATCTTAGAATGAAAAATGTGTTCTTTTGTAGTTACTTTGTTTCTGACTTCCTTCTCCTATATTAATTTCCTTCCTTTTCCAGTGATAAGTGCTCCAAATGGACCTACTCCGAACTCAGAGTTTGAGCATTCATCAATTCCTGCTACAGTGAAGAAAATGTTCAACCTCACTTCCAACTTCTTGACTTATCGAGATGCGTGGGCTGGAACCTTTGAAAGTGTTGTCAGTAAGCTGGCTTCTCCTAGAACTGACTGTCCAGGTACTAATAACTAATCTGCAAGTTGGTCCGGACACAAACTAACAGTTCAATAGAAGCAATAGTTATTCTTCAATCACATAGGATTTGGCGGCTCATTTGAAGCCATTATGATGAACACTTAAAGGAATCTGATTAAGCTAGCTTGATCATTAAGCAGAAGCAACTTGCACAAACGAATTCGTTTTCAATTGTCATATTTCTGTGTTAAGGACCCTTTGATTAGTGTTCCTTCTATGTTAATTTGCAGAAACCTTGCCAGATGTTGCACCTTCGAGGAACGCAGAAGCAAAAGAAGATGGAGCCCTCTCTGAGTTTCAGACTGAGGTAGTTCAACTGGCAGGTGTACTAAACGGTGACCACTTCTTGAGCAGCTTCCCCAACGAGATAGGGAAGAAGATGAACGTGAAAGAAGCTCATGATTATGTGAGGGGTGGCGTTGCAAGGTTTCTCAGAGCAAGTAAAGAGGCTGTCAAGCTTGGAGCTGATGAATCTGCCATTGTTGATATGAGGTCGTCACTCACGACTAGATCTTCAGTCCACCATTAATTAGTTAGCTATGGATGTTCATGTTCCACTGTTTATCCATTGCTGATCACGTCTATTTTCATCAGCCATTGTTGATATGAGGTCGTGACTCACGACTAGATCTTCAGTCCACCATTAATTAGTTAGCTATGGATGTTCCACTGTTTGTCCATTGCTGATCACGTCTATCTTGCGTATGTAGCCACGTTAAGTTGCTAGTTAATGAGAGTATTGAAAAGAAAAGAAGAAATTGTTTGCTGATAGTGAACTTGGTTTCCTGAATAGTAATCGGTAACATAAATATAACATTGGATCACATAATTTGCTCAGTGTCAAGTCAAGCATGTACTTGGTTCTTAATGACAACTGAACCAAACTCTCGACGAGTAGGGGACGTAAGGAGTAACAGCATCACCAAATTAGAGTGGGTTGATGGAGAACACAAACTTAGACTAGAGCTAGATGGGTCTACGCTGGGTAATACGAACTTAGACTAGAGCTGGATGGGGCCACGTTCAACTTGGTTAATGACTAGTCCTGTGGTGTTGTGCGGTGGGCAGCGAACAAAGTTGGCGAAAGATTATGGGGCAGCTTTGCTGTCAAGAGTCCCGGGTGGTCTTCGTTGCAGTGCACCAGTTGCTTCTGATGGAATCTAATTTCCTGGCCAGAACAAAACAGAGTACTCCTCAATCCATTTCATGCACCTATTCGTGGCACCGACAGAAGAAACTTCACACGAGATGTTTGCTTCATTCCTAGCCAATTCCCGGGAAGCTCACCATGACTTCTGTGCTTTGCGTATCCTGGACACTTCGATCTCTCTCGTCGTTTGGTGAGAGTGGCGACATTAGTAAACTTTAGTTATGAGGCTAAAAAGGCGCAGAAGAGTGGAGCTTGAAGAACACGACCAGAAGTGCAGTACTAAATTGACGCTCATGAAAAGTAATGCTCCACCCTCTTGTAAGATTGAGAAAACAAAAAATTAACCAGACACGATATTCAGATACTAGTAAGGGTTCAACTGTCACAAAAACAGACATTGTGAACCCATATGATTCAAAAACTTGATAGTTCAGGTAAATTTACAAGTCTAGCCACTCTAGATTACCATTAAAAGTCAGCTCAAAAGGCTATAAAATCCGAAACTAAGCACTTATTATAACCACACTAAGCATGCTATTGCTACCACATTCACAAAAGATTAATGCATCTGAACAACAAAATTCACTTCAACTGTTCTCTGCAACAATAAAGTTATCATAATATACAACAATCTTTTGAGTTTCTCACATGCAACTCTTGCTAACTAATTTCGTTTTTCTCTCATCTTAACTGGCATATGATTTTATGAGGAACAACTTTTACGAAGAAAACTTCTCTACTCAAGCCTCTGCTCTGAGACACCATTCTCACAATGGACCAATAACCAATTACACTTTAAATCAAACAAGGACTTTGTCACATAAATATGTCAGTAATAAAATCCCGCAGTTGATCGATGAGAAGCTTGAGATATGTGTTCTTCTTTGCAAATTCCTACATTAAAAAGCACAAATTGAGAAGAAATCAATCTAAAACAAGGATGAAAGGTGAACTACATCCTTCGAAAATCACAATGATTGAGAAACAAACCATAGGACTTTAGATTGAACAAGGGCTTTGCCATGTAGATATGTCGGTAATAAGATCTCGCAATTGATCTATGAGAAGCTTAAGATATGTGTTCTTCTTTGCAAGTTCCTACATTACAAAGCACAAACTGAGAAGAAGTAGATCTAACACATGGAGGCGAACAAGAACCTTCACAAATCACGTTGATTGAGAAACAAACCATAGGGAAAAAAGACTAGCTCCAGTTTGTCAAACCACCAAACTAGAAGATATATACTCACAAGAAGAGTGCAATTTAGAAACCTAAATTCACAAGTCCCTGCAAAATACCTTTCTTAGACTAGCAGCTCTCTCTTCCAACTTCTCAACCTCAGCTTGATCCGCAGGTGATCCAATCTCAAATTCTTTCGCCTAATTGAAGATGAATTCATCACATGAGCTAAAACTAACACATTTCTGCTTAAAGTTGAAGACAAGACCATCCAATTTTGGAAAGTATATCTTTTTGCATCTAATATTCTTATGCAGACAAACATTATTATTCCAATTACTTAGAACTTCAAATTGACCCATTCAAACATAGGGTCCTCGCTATCTTCATGTTTGGAGCAATGTTAGTCCCAAAAGAGCTTCAGATTAGACAAGAGACCAACTTCAGTGTAAGCCTAGAGCGGCAGTAACTCATCTAGAAGATAAATATTTTCACTTTCCATTCAATTCAGTTTACAGATTCTGTTTCACATGGAACTATACTGAAATCTTGAACAATTCTAAAGTCAACCACAAACAAAAAGAAAGGTTTCAAATTCTGATCTCAAAATCATAACACCAGATAAAAGCACCCAAATTCTCCAATAAAGCACCAAAATCAACCAGGGTTTTAAAAATCTTCACCTTCTGAGAATTGGGAATGGCGGACAGAACCTCACGAAGCGCGGCGACGGAGTTCTTGTACCGAAACCTTGCTTCATCGAGAGCGCCATTGCCGGTACCACCACCGACGCCAGCGGTGGCACCACCATCCAGGTGGTGGGCAGAGTCCGATACAGCATCAGCGTTACTGGAAGAAGAAGTTGTGGTGGTCGTGGTCGTGGACCACAGAGAAGGATTGCAAAGCTCGTCGTTCATGGAAGAGAGGATCTGAAACGCCGCTTGAATGGTTTCTTCTAGATGCTTCTGGCCTTCCATTGCTAACTCTTGGGTCGTTCTGGGAAGTGCTACTTCACTCATGGAGGTGTCTTCCATTGGAAATTTGGCAAGAAAATTACTGCCCTTCGCCCTTCAGTTTGTTTGTATCTAATGATATAATTATACCAAAGTAGGATTTCACAGCTTTTAACAAGTGTCATAAAAAATATTTAAATTGTTTGATTTTGTAAACTTTCCTCGATTTTTACGAAACGAAAGAACCAAACTTTAATTAGTTGAGAGATTGGCAATAAGTTATCACCTCCGACAAGACAAGAATGGTTGGTACTTGTGTTAACTAGTCTGTCGATAAGACTTTTACTTGTCTGTACAAAGGTTGAAATAATGGACTCACTCGACGGAAGAGATGAAGCGAAGTTAAAAGAAAGATGAGTGCAACAGGTCCTCTGTCCGTGCTTCTACTGCAACCTTCAACCTCCAAAAATCCCAGCCCAACTTCCTCTTCTCACCACCAATTACAAGAAACAAGATTTAGCTTACAAATTCATTCCTCTAAGCCCCTCCTCCTCACCAATTTCCTTTCTTTAGCACTCACTTTCACTTTAACCTCTTCTTTGCCCTCTTTAGCCATTCCTTCTCCCAATTCCAACTCGCCTCTGCTTTCTCCTACTACTCCGTTCTCTCAATCAAAGAACTTGGAGATAGGACTAGAAAATGGGTATGCTCTTATTCCTATTTCTGCATGAGGGGTAGTTTCTTCTTTTCTTTATACAACCAAAAATATATGCTTGACCTGATTTTTGTTCTGAATGTGTCATGTCCTGTCATCGCAGCAAAATTAGGCCTTGTCCATCAACCAATCCAGGTTGTGTGTCTACAAATCCAAAATCATCATCGTTCGCGTTTCCACTTAGTATTCCTGAGGACTCCGTGGAGAATGCCGTCCAGGTAAAAGAAAAGTAGACATTTTTAGCTGCACTGAGGTTAAACTTTATTTTTCTAGCATCTTATGAACTTATCTGATTTTCAATTCTATGCAGAAATTGAAGGATGCAATCCTGAAAACCCAGAAAAATGCCAGTATTCAAGTCATTGAAGATACCCCATATGGTAATTATGCAGCAGCTTTTGAGTGACCACAAGTACTTACACTGCTTAATCACGCATGTTTATCATATAATAACATTATTGATATTGGTTTCAACTTAGGCCAATACTTGCAAGCTGAGGTGGATGGAGGGTTTGGAAGAGATGTGCTTGAGTTTTTAGTGAGAGGAGATGTGGTTGCTTATAGATCAATGGCCACAAAAGTAACATATGTGTACCCTTTCACAACAGCTCTGGGAGATTCAAAGGGGCAAGAGGAAAGAATGAAGAAAATCATTGACGAAGTAGGCTGGTATGCTCCTAGTTTTGATTCCATGGACTAGATTTTAGTCATTAAAAGAGACGATCGTTCCAATTCGTTTTCTCAACATTCCAAGTTCATTCGCATTTTCTACTTTTAGTTGCAATGTAATTGCCTTTGAAGTTCTCTAAATTTGCAGTCTTTCTAACCCATATTTATGAGTATACTATACTCTCAACTATTCTGTTATCTTCAAGTGTGGATACTTGTTTGTTATCTAACATTCACTTCGCAATGATTAGTTCCTACCAAGTGACCTCATAAAGAGATACATTCATCAGTGACAAAAGAATGATGATTCCTTTGGTTTGATTGGCATGTGTAAGCACTAGAATTTTGTTATTCATATGATATTCAGGATTCTAAATCATCTAATAGAAGAACATTTCAATCCAACATTTGCAGATTTTTACCAGCACTGACTTATGAAGTTATAATCGCTATAGTATCCTATGCTTCCTCCTTATGATACCAAATTCCAAAGCTCAGATATGGTTGAAAACATAGCTAAAGGAAAGGTGTATTAAAATAGAGACCTCCTGCACATGCACAAAAGAGATGCTTGATTTGAATTTCTTTATTGTGAAAAATATTTGTTTTTGGAAATTATGATAGAGAGATTAATGCTATGCACCAGTTATGCTGAAAAAAATTTCTAACATTACAAGAACCTCCTTGTAAATGCCATTGCTCTGGAGGAGTAAGGAGAGGACTGAATAAACAAACTTGGCTAATACCAGTTAGAAATTTAGAAAGTAGAATACTTCAGAAAAAACAAAAACAAAACAAGACTGCTGTTCAGGAGACGACGTTTATGCTTGGTGATTAAAAACCTCATTGCTGTATTCTGTCATGTTTGTTTCTGCAGTTCTGAGAGTCATTTTTGGTGAAACTTATAAGAGAAAATGTGGAGATGTTTACAGATATCCTTTTAGATAAGCACCAAAACTAGTTTATACAACAGCCAGTGAACATGACATGTTAACCCCAAGTCAGATGCCTTAGGCTTCAAGCCACAAAGATGATTTTAGACCTTAGTTAGTCCAAACTAAGGAATTCCATGCTTTGTGGAAGTTGGCTTACATACTCCACTTAGTAATGCAATGCAACTTTTTGATTGAAACAAGTTAGAATTTACCAACTTGCTTTTACTTTTATGCGCTTGCGCCAAAGTTGATTTTGTTGAATGTCTATGTCCATGTGTTGAAAGAGCATTTATGAATGAAAGAACTCTTGAAAAATGGACTTTCATCATCAATTTGACATTACAAATTTGGTTGGTGCACTCTTTAAGTCTAGGATACAATCTGTTAGAACTCTGTGTTCCCCTCATTACAAGATCTGTAAAACTTAATTTGATGATTCACCAAGCAGATATTGAATGTTCCTAGAATGCAATAGAAATATACAAACGCAGCAAAAATCTAGAACTTGCATGTTCCGAGGAAACTGTACTTCATAGTTACCCGCCTTGTAGGAAAGGACATTGCCACAAGGTTTCCTTTACTGTTGGTGGACTATTGAAAACTTGATATGGAAATAGGTCTTGTTGAACTCGTATTCGATTTGCCTAACAAGTCACTTGCAAAGTTCTCGTCTTTCCATCAATCTCACCAACTAAACTTGTACATGATCATTTGCTTAGACTAATTCTGAGTAACCTAGTCAAATTAGAACAGGTTTGATGCAATTAAACAGTTTAGCATTTAGAGGCATTACAGAACCATTGCAAATTTATGAGTCAGCTAATCAATACTCCTCTTTGATTCTAGAGCTACAGACTAGTTTTTGCCTTCAATATTTAAATCTAGGAAGTGCCTTCAATAGAATGCCATCACTCGATTCTCTGTTTTGCAATAGAAATTCTTTACTTCCCCTTTCTTTTGTTATTTTCTTAAAAAATAAAACTTTATCCTAAAGTGTTTTGTTTGTCTATGGAACATTGGATTAGTAACAATTGGTAGTTTGGTTGTTCACAAAAATTTGTGTACTTTCTTTTTGTTCTATACACAAATCAGTCATGGGTATTCTGATTTAGGGGGCTTAATTAACAATATAATCAATGGATTGAGGGCTTGATTAGCAATATAATCAATGGATTGAACTATGACCTCCTATTTTTTAAAATACCAGGAAAAAGAATTCTAGAACTAAAGCTAAAAACAATAGCTTAAGGTGTTACTCATATCATCGATGCATCTAATCAATCACTACCTGAACCTTGTTTCAGTCAATTATGCCTTTAACATATCTAATAATTCCTTATACTCCTTGGAAATAAATTTCACTAGTATATAGTCAACTTCATCAACCAGTCTATGTAGCTCTTATATAACCCTTCATCATCCTTTTCAAGTCTATCTTCTCTATAAAGTTTCAGCAACATTTTTATGGTATCTAAACTGGCAATTGGTTAAAAGTTTCAAGAAAATCTACTTCAAATATTTGAACATATCCCTTAAAAATCAATTTTTCCTTGTACTTATTCACAAAGCCATCATAATTGAACTTGGTCTTATAAACCTACAGGACTCTTATAGCTTTTTTATATTTAGATATGTCCACTAACTTTTAGGTTTGGTTCTTTTTAATCATCTTAAGTTCCTTCTTCATTGTAACTATCTTTTTCTCATATATTGAGATTCTTCATATTCTGCACACTCTATTATAGTGATATTATGCTTTTGATAAATTTAAAAGGATAATATGGTTACCCAAATGGGTTTTCATCAACATCATCATTCTTCTCTTAAAACTCAAGCTTCTTGTTATTTTCCTAGGTCGAATTCTACCAATTTAAAAGGATAATATGGTTACCCAAATGGGTTTTCATCAACATCATCATTCTTCTCTTAAAACTCAAGCTTCTTGTTATTTTCCTAGGTCCAATTCTACCACAAAGAATTAGACATCCTTACCAGCAATCAATTTGTTGCTTTTGATGAATAGATTATATAGATCATTCTGATATTGAGTTGTAGCCTACAAAAATGCTTAGTTCAACTTTTTTTTCCAATTTGTCTTTCTTAATTTAAGGAATATAAGATAAATACAAACAGCAAAATATTCTCATATTAAATATCCTTGGTATGTAGCCAACCATGCCTCAAATGGGGTCTTTTTTTCATAAAGCTTTTGTTAGCAATCTATTTAGCAAAAAAATAAAGTACATTTATAACCTCAACTCAAAACTTTTGTAGCAATCCTTTTTCATGAATCAAGCACCTAGTCATCTCCACAATCATTATATTTTTTTTCCTCTTTATAATGTATTTTGTTAAGGAGGGTAAATTGCACTTAACTAGTGTTCAATGCTTGCTGTTAATCACTTTTATAATCAGGAATTCTCCCAATATTGCGTTTGGCATCTTATCAATAATATAAGTGGACTTTAAAAAACTTAAAGAATATACTTTTAAGCTACCAAACTACTAAAGAGTACTGGACTAAAATTTGAGGGGAAAGATATTTTGATTAAGGGAAAAGATGAGTACTAAGTATGAGGAAAACTTGAGATGGTAAGAGGGTCTTGTTTTTGTTTTTCATTGTGTATTTGAGTAGTCTAGTTATCTAGTTTTTTTAGTGTGTCCCTTGTTGACATACTAATGCTTTTATATAAACCCTGAAAGTCAACCACCTCCAACAATTCTTATGTAATCACTCAACTTCCAACCTACATCCAACCATAACCACATTCTAACTAACTGCCTCTGTACACTATTACTTTTAAAACACATGTTAACTATATATCAACTGTATGGAATTCTTAAATCCTAGACTTCTTAACTGATTCTTATTTTCCAAATTTCCTAAACAATTTGGTTGACTTGTAGAAATCTTAACAAATGGGCCTTTCTATCCTTGAGCTAAATGGGTTAAATTTTACTTAGGCTATCAATAATTTTCGTTGTATATGTTTGATTGAGTAAACTAAATATAGGGTATTGAATTTTATTTTTCTCGTGTGGTTCTTAATTCTAACTTCTGAAGTTATCAATCTTTGTAGGAGCACATTCTAAATCTTTAAATCAACCCTCATTTTTTATTGAGAATTTTTCCTCCTAAAAAATCAGCTTGGCATTCTCACAATCTTCTACCTCTTTATAATTCTATATGATTTGCTATATTTGAAATTTGATTTTTACAGTCACAATTATTGTAACTTCTCTTTGTGAGAGTTTATTCATCATGTTGCTTTGCAATTGGAACTTTTATCAGCTTATTAACAGGGACGGTGTAGTTATTTTCACCAACATTTCTGACTAGGCAGAGAATCAGCCCAAACAATTACCATCTCATCACCTTTTCACAAAATCAAAAGCTGATGAAGAAATGAAGGAATACAGAAATTGGAATGGAGCTAATCTCTCACCAACAAAACTTGATAGCTTGTATGTGTATCCATAATGAAGAAAATTGCCAACAAAGACTCGCCCTACTGTGATAGTTGCATTAACAGTTGCAATTAGTAGAAACTGATTTTCTTCTATGAACTGGTTTGATCAGCTTTAGCAAACAGTAGAATTTCCTTGTTGATCCAATCTTAAATAACATTATTGAATCCACAGCATGAATTTGCAAGGTGACTCTAAGTATTGTGGTACTTACAGTAGTCCTTCCCTCGAATCTCTTCTTTTATGGGAATCTTATGTTCTGACGATAAAGTGATAAACTTCTCTTGCAATAAGAAATCAGAAATTTGCTTCATTTCAGAGATATAAAAAATGTATTGCATCTAAATAGTCGGTGCTTGTACTTTCCTTTTGGCTTTAAGTGAAATTTGTTATAGAGTAGGGCAAACATAAGTTCTAAAGGTATTAACCTAGACTACAGCTGAATCATATGAACTTGTTTCCATAAAATAAGTACTAATTAAATTCTTTTTTTAATGTCCTTCTTCCCTAAGAAGTTCTTCATATTCAGATAGTTTATCCTTAGAACTTATGTCTGAGTAACTTTAGAGAATTTAGCTACACTGACTCTAGGTTCAATATGAAAAAATTGAGTATGAAATAGTCTTTCCATTTTAGTTTACGGAAGGAAGTCGTGCCTGTTAATGGATTAGTAAATAACCTAAGCTTGAAATTATTAAAATTTTCATAATTAGTTCATTGCACTAAATGGTGAATATGGCAATGTGTTCAATAGTTGACTAACCATCTTCTCCAGAAAATAAATTAAGTTTAGGAATTATGTAGCCACAAGAATAAGAATTCTTGTAGTCAAATATGCTCTGAATAAGATTTATACAATTATGGGAGACCATCTTAAACCAAACCCATACAATTCTTATATAGATTCTCTAACAACTTCCATATCAACTTGAAGTCTCATTTGTGGAGGAGCAATAATAGGATTACGGTTTATGACTAAAAGGTTGCCCCCTAAACCACAATTTGGTCCATTAGACTTCAAAATCAAATCCTTGTCTTCTAGGAGCTTGAGGCCTAACAACATGTCGTTATTTATAAAAAAAAAATTTTGGTTGCTCACGAGATGTCCTAGGAGGGTTCCAACTATAGGAAAACACCTTTAAGCCATTCACTCCCAGACTAATCCCCGCTCGAGCGGGGTAGGTCCCTTGCGGGAGGCAAAGCTCTGGCCTCAAGTTTTAAACGGCTGCATACATGAGGATGGTTCGAACCCGTGACCTTACTTAAGCCAGGAGCATATCCTTTCTTCTACAAAGGAAGAAGCTAAATGACAATTACTCTCACCAACTTCCATCGCATTTAGTGTAAGCTTCCCTTTGAGCCCTTTGAAAATATGTCTTGATAGAGAAAAAGAATTTTACTCAGCCACCTGTACCAAAGCGTCAAAAAGATTTTCCATCTTCTCCATCAGTATTTTGATTGCTTCAGTCGTAGGGGCCAAATTGGACTTCAACTATGAAATATCATTAGCAACATCATTTCTTGTTGATAGTTGCCACGATTTTGAATTCTTGTGAGTTGAAGACTTAGTTGAATGTGATGCTACTTTCTCAAGATTTTCAATCATCTGGGACACAAAAGCCTTGATTTCCTGCAATAATAAGGATCTCTTTCTCCGTGTTAGAGGCTTAATGATTTCTTTTATATTTCTCGTATGAAGCATCATTATCCCACTGGACCTACCAAATTATTAATTGCTTTTATAATCAACCAAGAATTTGAGTGTGCTAAGGAGGGATTCTCCTAATATTTCATTTGGTAGGCTTTGAAAAACTTAGCAAATAGAATTCTAGGTTACCAAATGTTCAGGGCGAACTGCTAATTGTTGAATATGAGATATCCATCCTAGCCACTATGGACGCATTTGCCCAATTGACACTTCCACTTGGATGAAATGATAAAGGAATACCCGGAAGTGCATCTACAAAAGTTTCATATCGGAATCCACAAAGAAACGATCCAATTGATCAAAATGTACAATGAGGATCGTCCCCATACGATTTTGCACTTCTCGACAAATATAATCTATTTCATTATTCTAAGTGGTTATTCTATTCTAGTTAATGAAAAGCTGATTATTCTTAATTCTTGGGTTCAAGAATTCCTATCTAACTTAAGTGACACAATGTGAAGAATTTTTTATTTGAGAGTTTATCAACTGCAATTTTTGTTTTTTATTTTTAATAACTTTTTTCAGAATCCTATTTTTTTAACAAATTTGATCGTATTCAAAAAAATCCACAAATGTAATTAAATCTTTTTTTATCATAGACTGCCATATTCTATAACGACAAAAGAGTGTTGGAATAAAATTTAAGCTAAAAGATAATTTAATTAAGTAAAATGTATAAAGAAAACTTGAAATGATGATCAGGTCTTGTTTTTGTTTTTCATTGTCTTTAAGTAGTCTGATTGTCAGATTTTTTTGTGCATCCCTTATTATAATGCTATTGTGTTTATATAACTCTCTCAAATTCAACCACCTCCAACATTTCTTATGTAACCACTCCACTTTCAACCTACTTCCAATCGTAGCCACTTCTTGGCTAACTGCCTCCATGCACTATTGCATTTAAAGCACAAGTTAATTATATATCAACTGTCTAGACTTCTTGAATCTTGAATTTTTCAATTATTCCTGTGTCTCAAATTTTCTAAACAATCTAGTTGGCTTATAGAAATATTAACAACTTGGCCTTTTCATCCTTGGGCCAGCTGGAGTAAATGTCACTCACGGTATCAACATATGCACGTTCACAAAACTTGTAAATCTTTTAGAGGTATATTAGGTTCTATTATCAGAATTGATCATTAGCATTTTGAATCTACTTTGAGTTCCCATTTAAACTTTAAACTTCCAAAAAATATCAGCAACCTTATATTTAAGTTTTATAAAATTAATCCAACACATTTTTATTATATCATCGATGAAAGCAATACAATACCTACTTTCATTTAATATAGTATTTTTTTAGTTCCCCCCACATCTATGTATACTAGTTACAGCTTCAATGCAACCTTTTAGGCCTTGTTACATGAAAAAAGAACTTTTGTTTGCTTCCTATATTGACAAGCATCCATGTAGAAAGCTCCTCTTCTAATTTAAGTAACCCTTCTATAATATTATTCTTCTTCATGAAAAGTAGAGCAATATGATGAAAGTGACTCAATCTATGCCAAAGAATTATACTTCTATCTTCTTTATGCACTGTAGTGAGCTTCTCTCTCAATAGATTTAAGGCAAAACTTTTGTTTAAGTGTATACCAAAACATTATATCTTTTTGGTTTTTAATTGAACTTTAAATATTTCCTTGCTTTATGCATCTATATGTTAGAATTTAACCTTATGATTAATATAATCTGATTTCTAAATATTTAATCATCCAGAATCATACATAGATAAAATCAACAATGATATTTATATGTAAACAAGAACACTAACCTTGATCCATTGCACAGCGGAACCGTAAACAGCAAAAT
>JANIJH010000006.1:70594831-70611102 GCA_024520975.1 Erythroxylum areolatum | reverse complement strand
AATAATTTTAATAAATTAATTATTTTTATTTTTATCTTAAAATTTTTATTTTAAAAATTAAAATTAAAATGAAAAAAATGTCATTTAATTTAAAATTTTTATTAAACTACTATTAGTATGCTTAAAATTAAAATTATAAAAATAAAAATAAAAAACCTATATGCCATGCCTGTGATACTTATGTCACGAGGGTGACACAAGTGCACAACGGTGCATGTAAATCATGGGCACAACTTAACTTATATAACCTCCAACAATGATATTTTTCTAACTAAACAAACTAAGACAGAATAACATTAGACAAAGTATCTGGACTTATAGATTAGGCTCCGTGTCTCAATAACTTGGATTTGGTTTTCATGTTTGAATCAATAGTAGTGTCAAATTCTCATTACACTCATAATTGGCTGGTAGGGTGTAGTCTTAGGGATGATAATAAAGTCTTGTTTGGCATAAAGAACTGATAATACAGTCTTTTTCGTTTTCTATTCTTTTTTTTAAAATTTTGTTTATAACAATTGTTGACATAGGAAAAGAGTTCAAAGTAACACTTCACAAGTTCTGGACGCAACAACTTTGTAATCTTAATCGTGTAGCATGCCTTTGTTTTTGGTTCAAGAAGCATTCAATCAAACAAAACTATCTAAATCAAATTTGTCGATTTCCAGTAATATACACATTTTTCACATCATAACAGAAGAATGGTCTACAACACCGTTACATGGTCCCTGAGACGTGAATCTCGTGGATAGCGAGTGATTTTTGGGTTGGAGATGGAGGAGAGGTTTTGTGGCTGCAATTTTTCTGCAAAACTATGAAAAATAATAAAGAATAATGTGAAATTAAATAATTGAATGATAATAAACTATTATCTGGAAGTTAATAATAAACTAGCTTCTTATCAAGACATACCACCATGGGTTGTCCATGGTTCAGGTTAACTCAAACTTTAATTCGATCTTGATCTAACTCAAGATAAGATAAAATCCAATTTTTACAACTCAAGTTTGAGCTTAATCTCGATTAAGTTTAATGTAGCTTAATTTTTTTTTAAAAATAGAGGAATCTATAGTCGCTATCTTTTGGAAGCGCACTTAATAAATATCCAGATTGACACAATAGTTTGCAAATCACGCCAACCGGATACTTTTCACTAAATAAGCCCTGTACGACAGGCTCAATCAAGAGAGAGCGCAAGTAGGAAGATTCGAACACAAGATCTTTTGATCTCATACCTTTCTATTCTACCAACTCAATCACCTTCTACGGGGCATCTTAAGCTCAATTAAACTTAAAATTGAACCAAATTAGAGTTAGCCAAATTTGAGGCGGGATTACGATAGATTAGGCAAAAAAAACTAATCTTATTTTTCATGCAATTTAACACTCAAAAAGTTGTATACTCAAGGTTTGTCACAGAGTAATAAATAGGTGCCAATCTAGTAACATGCAAAACTAGTTGGAGAATATTAAATATTAAACACAAACTTGGTAATAAGAACACTACAAATGAACTTAGTTTGGCTCTATGCCTGTATCAAAATAGCGATAACAGTTTCCAAGTACGATAGACCAAGTAATGTCGTCATCAAACAAAAAACTGCATACGACAGATAACAAAACGTTTACAAACCCTCAACAGTAGTTTTCGGAATATTTTCAAGAATTAAACCAAACACGTGATAGAGTTTGGCTCAAGATTGTGATCTACACCATAGGTAAATTCGGATAGGATATTCTGTCTAATTTTATGGTGTCTTATTCTGTTTCATAAATTTTAGCTATTTATTTATGTAGATCCCGCGTTTATTTATGTGAAACTCACACGGAACCCACATAAATAAATGACTGAGATTCATGAGACAGAATAAAATACCATAAAATTAGACAGAGAATCCGCAAACTTGTCTAAATTTAGAAGCACTTATATATATATTTTGATAATTAAATAAAAGTTTTATTTGAAATTTATATATTTTAATATCTTTTAAATTTAACTATACTTATTAACAATTATTATATCAATATTGTTTAATTTAATTACAAAAATTATATTAAATAAAATTAAATATTCATAATTTTAATTAAATAAATATAAAGTAAGTTAAATTATTCATAATTTTTTATTAATAATTAATATTAAATAATATATTCAATTAATAATAAGTCAAATTATAATAAATAAATAGAAAATAATAACTACTTTTTACTGTTTTTATAAAAAATAAAAAATTCAACTATACAAATTTTTTTACTAAACTTAAAAATAAAAATAAAAACATCAGTTCTTGCCTCTCAATTTCACAAGTTCTTGCACGTAGCGTGATTGATGTGACAGGTGTTACTTAGGGAAGAGGAGCGTGTTGGTGTTGGTGTTGTTACTTGTTGCCCCCAAAGTGAGCAAAGTGCACGTAGTCGTGGTATGAAAAGGGCAAGTATAACAAGATGCGCAAAGTTTAAATCTTTTGTTTAATTTTATGATATCTTATTGTATCAAATGAATCTCAGTTATTTATTTATATAGGTCTTATGTAGGTTCCGTATAAATGAACGCAAGTTTTGTATAAGTGAATTGTTGAGATTCATGAAACAGAATAAGACACCATAAAATTAGACAGAAGATTCTGTTCCAGATGCACCAACTTTCCAAGTACTCGTCTACATTTGGTAAAGTATAATTAGATGCACCTCTCTTTTTTATATAAATAAAATACACAAATTATATATTTTAAATAATTTAAATAAAAAAGATTTTGTACATCACAAGATATTATCTATAGAACTAATCTTTAGCTCGATTGGAGATTAGTCTAAGAGTAGATGACTTAAAGATATCTTTCCATAATTAAAACTCTCTTAAAAAATCTTGTGAACAATTAAAAAAAAAATTTAGTAAAAAAGGTGATAATTCATTATATAACTGTCGAGTTTGCCTCTGTGGCATTCCGGAAGGAGCTTCATAGGAAATGATTCTCTGAGTGTGATGCTTCTGTTACGAGCATACGAACTCCATCAAAGCCATTGCCTATCGAAGCTCCATGTTTACGAGAAACATTAGAATAGCCTGCTGTTTTCATCTAACATTATCGTATAAAATAACGTCGGCTCAAGACACCTGTAACTCTGTCATATCTTGATGTGAATAATTTAGTAAACGTGACATTATTACGTGTTTAGTTTGCACTTTGCAGTAATAAAGAAATATAGGTCACGTGAGCTCACCTCTGATGAGGAGTGCTCTGCCCCTATGTCTATATACATCTCTCTCTCTGTTCACCACAGTCACACACTTTAATTCTGGTCCCTCTTTCTGCTCTGGCCTTCTCAACAATGGCGGCCGCCGTCACCACAGCGACAACCATAACCAATGCAAGAAGCACCGTCTACACCACCGCCAGATCCCCACTGCTCACTCCCCGCTCCACCTTCTCGTTTACTCGTGAAAAACACACTCCTTCCCGCTCTCTACACATTTCCAATTCTCTGCCATCAAAAGGCTCCATTCCGGCAGCCGCGCAGACCGCCGTGCCTACCACCACCACCACCACCACCCAAATTCCGCCTCAGAGGTTCGGCCCCGACGAGCCCAGAAAAGGAGCGGACATTCTCGTGGAAGCCCTCGAGAGACACGGCGTGACCGATGTTTTCGCGTACCCTGGTGGTGCTTCAATGGAGATCCACCAGGCTCTGACGCGCTCCAACGTTATTCGGAACGTTCTTCCCCGCCACGAACAAGGTGGCATCTTCGCCGCAGAGGGCTACGCTCGCGCCTCCGGCAATGCAGGCGTTTGTATTGCGACTTCAGGCCCCGGAGCGACCAATCTCGTGAGTGGCCTTGCTGATGCGATCCTTGATAGCGTGCCCATTGTTGCTATTACTGGACAAGTTCCTCGGCGCATGATTGGTACTGACGCTTTTCAGGAGACCCCTATTGTCGAGGTAACAAGGTCTATAACGAAACACAACTTTCTGGTGCTTAATGTCGATGACATCCCTAGGATTGTTAGTGAAGCCTTTTTTTTGGCTACCTCGGGACGGCCTGGACCGGTGTTGATAGATGTTCCCAAGGATATACAACAGCAATTGGCTGTTCCTAATTGGAATACTGGGATTGGATTAGCTGGTTATGCATCTAGGTTGCCTAAAAGTCCGGATGTGCGTCTTCTCGAGCAGATTGTTAGGTTGATTTCTGAGAGTGAGAAACCTGTGTTGTATGTTGGAGGTGGGTGCTTGAACTCGAGTGAGGAGTTGAGGAGGTTTGTTGAGTTGACTGGGATTCCGGTGGCAAGTACTCTGATGGGACTTGGAGCTTATCCAGTTGGAGGTGAATTGTCTTTGCAAATGCTTGGAATGCATGGTACTGTTTATGCGAATTATGCTGTGGATAACAGTGATTTGTTGCTTGCTTTGGGGGTCAGGTTTGATGACCGTGTGACGGGGAAGCTTGAGGCTTTCGCTAGTAGGGCCAAGATTGTTCATATTGATATTGATTCAGCTGAAATTGGGAAAAATAAGCAGCCTCATGTGTCCGTATGTGCGGATGTGAAGTTGGCACTGTCAGGGATGAATAAGATTTTGGGAAATAAAGAATATTGGCAAAAGTTGGATTTTAGTGCTTGGAGAGAAGAGTTGGATGAGCAGAAGGCAAAGTTCCCCTTGAGTTACAAGAGCTTTGGGGAAGAAATCAGTCCCCAATATGCCATTCAGGTTCTTGATGAGTTAACAGATGGTAATGCAATCATAAGCACTGGGGTTGGGCAGCATCAGATGTGGGCCGCTCAATTTTACAAGTATAAGAGGCCACGACAGTGGCTGACATCAGGAGGACTTGGAGCCATGGGTTTTGGCTTACCTGCTGCTGTTGGAGCTGCCGTTGCAAATCCAGATGCAGTTGTTGTGGACATTGATGGTGATGGAAGTTTCATCATGAATGTCCAGGAGTTGGCAACAGTTAGAGTGGAGAATCTCCCCGTTAAAATATTGCTTCTAAACAATCAACATTTGGGTATGGTGGTCCAGTGGGAGGACAGGTTCTATAAGGCTAATCGTGCTCACACATACCTGGGTGACCCTTCGAGAGAGTCTGAAGTCTTTCCTAATATGTTAAAGTTTGCAGAGGCTTGCAGAATACCTGCTGCCCGTGTCACAAAGAAGAAAGATGTGAGAGCAGCTATTCAGAAAATGTTAGACAGTCCAGGACCATACTTATTGGATGTAATTGTGCCTCATCAAGAACATGTATTGCCAATGATCCCAAGTGGCGGGGCATTTAAAGATGTCATAGTTGAAGGTGATGGTAGAACTAAGTACTAATCCTTCTTCAGCAGCAGGTTTTTTTTTGTATGTAATGTAGGAATCCACGCCTAACATTAAGCTATGGCAGGGTTTTCTCTTAATTAGTTACCCTTTCTTATGCTTTTTGTGGAACAACTATATTCTGCTATCAATATATTTCACTGGTTTTGGTATTACCATCATAGTCCTGTGTTCTATTCAAATCTTATACATCTCGCACAGGGAAAATGAATATACTGCATTATCCTAAATCGAAACTGCATGGTTTATATTGCATGATTTAAAACGAAATGGTAAGAAGTGGGAACCAATATTACTTCATCCAAGTTGCAATATGTTACTCGGGGCTTACAAAGAAGTTCTGAATCCTGATGATTTAGATTGCAAAAGGAAAAGAAATGTACTGAAGAAGTCTTGAAATTTCCTTGCAACACAGAAAGAGAGTGAGAGGCTAGACAGTTCGCATCATTTCTTTGTCCTTCCTGTGTCTATTGTCTAATCGTAGCCTAGCAGTCTCAGCTTGAGTGCACAATTTTAGGCTACTCTCAGCTGATTGCGGGATAGACCCTGTTCAGTTTACGATGAAATTTAATGCTGCTGAAGCTCAAACAGTAGAAATAAGGCCGGAATTCCATTTCTTGGAATGCCTATTTCGGTAAGCAACCACTGAAGCAGAAATTTGCTTTTATGAAGTCCAACATTCTCATTTGTAGAGACTCAGTTGACAGGACATCCAATTCCTGCCCACTATCAAATTGCCCTCTATATGTTTTGCTTATCCTTGTTCAGAAACGTGGGAAAGAATAGGATCCCAATTTGCAGGGATCAGGCAGGAAATTCACACAATAAACAGAGTGATAATGGTAAACAGATCCGAGTCCCATCTGAAGGTAAAAAAGAATTCCATGGAAAGATGTCAGTTGTAAAGGTCAGTGATCCCAAATTCGTGTTTAAAACTTCAAGGTTCAGTGTCATGTACTGATATTGTTTAGCAACCTGAAGATTCTGGACATATTCACATATCTATACCTCTTCTTCCTTATTAGCCTAAGCAACATTTATTGTAGAGTCAAAGGATTTCTTCCTAACAAGAAGGCAAGTGATGTAAGAAGGATTGGCCTCTGTATTGTCAGGACTGCACAGAACAAAGTCAGGACGGTGAAGTGTTAGGTTCAACCTGTCCTTTCCGGCAACCAGCCCGGTCGCATCTAATAAAACATGCCATGAATTCCTATGAGCTTCTGACACCCAATGCATCGAATAACGAGTCCCTTCAACGTCAGCTGGATAAGAGAATAGCCCCTTTTGGCTGTGCTTACATTTCCTCCTAAAATACTGGCTAAGCTGGGATCCCTTTATCCTCAAATCCAACCATGTCTCTGGTGCCACTATCACTTTTGATTCCTTGTAAGTTGCAAACTCTCGAACGTAATCCAATTCTTCGCCAATAATACTCAGGTAAAAATTTCCTCTGAAGAAAGGGTAGCTCTCCCCTACCAACATCATTGCATCTTTGTAGGTTGGTGTGAACAGAACAAGATACTCATCATCAGGCAATCCACAATGCTTCAAAACTTTGTTTCGAGCTTGGATTTCTGGTATGGAGATGAAACTACCTGGAAATGAGGATTTCTCTGTGAGAATATCAAGCAATCTTGATGGCTCTAACTGAGTTCTATCCAAATCAGGTAGATTGCTACCAAAAGTGGGTGTGGAGGCCTCTCTTAGGCCACTCCTTGGCGATTTTCGCCTGTTATCACTTGCAGTTTCTGAGGTCTCTTCATTGATACAAAGAGTGGATAGATCTATTTTTTCTCCAATAAGACCAGCATATTGGGGGTACTTTGCCAACACATACTGTTCAACATATCTCATCTCTGTTGGTGTTATAGGACCTGACCACCTCAGATCAAGACCTCTGAACGTTGATATAGCTTCTGCTACAATATGTGCAGGGATTACAGTATGTGCTTTCTGTTTTAAACAAATTCGTATGCCAACAACCAAAATTCCAGTTAGCTTCTCACAGTTTAGAAGCCTAGAAAACAGAAAATTACTGGAGACGTGGTTCAGAGATCAACTTACCTTTACAACCATACTGCTCGGTCTGCAACTTTCTGCAGGGGGCTTGGAAATAGACACAAAAAGGGACTTCTTTCGTTGACCTTCCATTTTTCCCTGTTTGTTATGAGCATTTTCATCAGAATTTTGATATAGTATGGGAGACAAACGGTATAGCTTATTAATATATCACCTGAGATCCTGCATGTGCAACAATCTTTTCGTCAGTATTCCTCCCCAGTGTACCTATATTCTTCAATAGTCTTGTATACAGGGAAATGGTTTCTTTACTGTCTTAAACCAACACTTGTATATCTGATGATACAGACAAAAGTTAGAAGATAATACACAGGTATAATATGGGCAGTACTCTCAGTATAGTATTGTAATCCAATTCTATACAGGAAACGTTTAGGAAAGAAGCAATATCATAGGAGTAATTTTCGAAGACAGGATCAAAGCAGAAACTGGATACCAACAACTTTGGTAAGGAAATGTATCAGTACTGTTATTATAGAAACTGAAAATGGAATGCTTGAAACAGGAAAAGAAATGGGAGCAGGTTTAGAGAGTAGTTGCAGATTGGGGTTTGGTTGTTGGGTAGCAAGAAACTAAAGACAACTCACAATATGTAAAAAGGAGGGGAGCCCCACGATGACAACAGCAACGTTGTGAACTGGGAACCTTAGAAGAATATGCCTGTGGTTACTTGACTGATTTGCTGATTCAAGGATTAGTTGAGGAGTAATTAAATAATTGAGGGAAAGCAAGCACAACAAACTGCAAAATAAATATGTATCAAAGTTGGAAAAAAAGCCAACTTCCAGGTAATAAAATAAGTGAATGGAAAACGACCCTAATGACCTTTAGGCGACAAGGTAGAGAGGGCTTTATGGTGCCGTAACTTTCTAAATGCCTTTGATTCCAAAGCAAACAGGACTTGGGCTGTAGACATTCCTGGTGCAAAGTCATCTGGACCAGTAGTTTTTCAAGCCCTCAGAATTTCTTACCATCGTGAAATCATATGCTAACTAAGAATCTGCAGGAATTTTGAAAATTAATATTTCTGATTCCTGAAAATCGGGATTCTTTTTGGTGAAAAACAGTGTTAATCCTGATTTTATGTATGAGTGGTTCTTGAAAAAGGGTACTGATTGTGTACCAAAAATCTTGTCTATCATCCCTATTAATTGCTTTTTCTGATGAAAGTTGGTGAATCAAGAGTTGCAGAAAGGTCCTGCTACACTATAGAACAAGAAACTTTCCTGTCTCTCCAACAATGAAAGTCAATATGGGAGCGAAATGTGCATGGGAGCTCTTCCCTGAATGGAATGGACTCGGTACGAAGGCTTAAAGCTTTTCCCCCACCAGACTTTCCGACTTTGTTAACCATTTTCTAAGTAGAAAAAAGGCTTCAAAATATGAAAATCCAACGTATGCTGAGGTCATTTCAGAAACTAAACATGGCAATAGAATACTAGGGGTTGAACTGATGACATTTGGGCAAAAGTTGCAGAGGAAACAAGTTTCCACTTTTTAACTCCAGGAATCATGCGTACGGCAATGAAATCAGATTATTCCATTCTTAGATGCCTTGGCAACGACCTCTCGTAAGGACAAAGTCAGAAAAGAAGCCTATTACAACTTGCGGGTACACATCACCTTAATTCATGAAAGTTTCTACTCTAGCGATAGCAATTGTCTGCCGTAGCTTTCAGGAAGTAAAATATTATATTTTCGAAAAAAGAAAACAAGTCTTTTATAATTTTATTCATTTTTAAAATTATTATTTTAAGTTATTAAAAATACTTTGTGATATTATAATTTTAAAAAATATATTAAAATTTTGTTCCACTTTTTTGTATATTAGCATATGGGGATTCCATATGCTAACTAACATCCCCATCGAACCATGTAGACAACTCCCGTAGATCTGCTTCCAGTTTCCAGAATCCAGCTTCACCTCCTTGGCCATTTCTTCTTCCTCTTCTGCTTTTTTTTCTTTCATTTTCACCCATCCTTCGCAGCTTCTTCTGGCATTGTCTTTGATGACATCATCTTCCCTGCAAAACAAAACATAAACTTCATTATTCACGACTATAATGGAGACAGATTTCCCACCCCTACCGCTAGCCAATTCCTCCAGCTCATCCCCCTCTTTGTTCCCAGCTCACCTCACAAACCCAAATAACCCATCCCACCCCCCAGGGAGTGCCTTTCCACTTCCGTCTGTCAGTGTGCAACCGCAGAAAATATGGGTTAGAAAGACTTGGAACCAGGTCGTAGGAGACAATTCGGACTCTTCCTTGATCTACTGTCCACCGGTAAAGATTTAAGGGAAACTTATGGTAGCTTCAAGCCTAGATATTAGCTAGGTCATGGGAAGCAGTACAAGCTTGAACTCAGAGAAATTGAAAAGGTAGAGGACTAATAGAAGATATGCTAACGGAGGAAGATAATATAATCTTTACCTTCTCCTTTAAATCAAAAACTTAAAGGTAATTAAAGAAGACCCTTAGCACATTTCTCAACTTTCTTCATTTTTTCAGAATTGGCAACAGCGGTATGGAATCAGAGAAAATTAAATTGAAAAACATTCCTCTTTGGGTCAATATCTACAATATCCCTTTCGAATATTGGACAACTAATAGATTGAGTACACTAGCTAGTTATTTGAGAAACCAATTTATATGGATGAAAACATTGCATTGAGAAAACAGATTGGATATGCATGATTATGCATGAGTATGGATATCTCTAAGGAAATAAAGTAAAGCATTCCTATCCTAAGATTGGTTGATGGGCATTCGCTCAGAGAAGACAAGGTTTTGGTCATATCAATTGAGGCCTTCCCTAAAAGCATAAGGTAAAAAAGGAAACCAACAGGGAAATTTTTCACTAGAGGAGATAATTGGGAGGTGTCGGGGTTGGAGAAGCAAGGGTCAAGTTTGGAAAAGCAAGTGCTAGGTTTAGAGAAGCAACATACTGCAGATAAAAAGGGTTGGAGAAAATCGAATATAATTCAGATAACCTTGTGAGACAAGACGGATCTGGTCATGCTGAAAGTGAATTAACGACAAATGATGAAAATGCCTTAGTAGAAATCCTTCCATATTCAAATCTACATGTGGAAATTCAACAACTTTTGACTACCTCCCACAAGATGTCAGGGAACAACCAAGAAAGTGAAAAGGAAATGGATGAGACAAATACTTGTTATAGAGATAAGGAAATCCAACTAAATGAGCATATCCAACAGCTGGAAGAGCAGCAAAAAGGAGCTACTCAAGAGGAACATTTTGAACAAGTTCAAAGAAAAGTAATAGGAGTTGTAGAAAAGGCTCCAAAGGGGAAAGCAATCTTATATGACCTTATAGTATGAAATGTAAGAGGAATAAATAACCATTCTAAGCTTAATGCGGAAAGGGATTTTGTTCTAAAGGACAAGCCTTTGTTATTTTGTTTGCTGGAAACAAAAATTAGGGAAGCTAATTTGAATAAGTTAGGTTGTTTGGGAAGTAAATGGCAATGTATCACTAATCACCAATGTCATGCATATAGAAGGATTATTATTGTTTACGATGGAGACTTATTGGAAGTGGAAGTACTAGAAACCAATCAGCAATTCATTCACATGAGGCTTAAATTCAAAATGAAAAATAGTTTTGCTCTTGCTACATTTATCTACAGATTTAATACAGGTTTTCAGAGAACTGAATTATGGAATTCCTTTCGAAGACTCAAAGCCTCAATTAGGGGATCTTGGATAGTTAGTGGGGATTTTAATGCTACTCTATACAAAATAGAGGCAGAAGGCAACTGTAATCAACTCAATTACACTAAGGATATATTTGATTGCATGTAGGATGTGGAATTAACAAATTTAAAATAAGGTTATAAATTCACCTAGTCAAACAAACAATGTTCTAACTAGTTCATTGGGAAAAAGTTAGACAGAGCAATGGTGAATGTGGACTGGTTAACTACATTCTCGGAGAGTTCAGCTAACTTCACCTAGGAATTTCTGATCATACCCCTATCAAGGTGCACAACTTGTTTAAAATGATTAGAATCCACTACTCTTTCGGATTTACTAATTTTTTGGTTAACGTGGAGGGGTTTCAAAAAGCTATTATGAAAAGATTGGAGCATGAGATATATGGCACTAAGCAATTTATGTGTGTGTAAAAGCTCAAGGCTATCAAACAGGAATTAAAGTTCCTAAATTTAAGGAGTGGGCAGAATTCCACAAAGGAGGTTGAGGAAGCAAGAATCAAGTTATCAATACTCCAGAAATCCTTGGCAAATAGCCCAACTAATAGCAATCTAGCTACAACAGAAAAGGAAGCTTTGAAGTCCTATTTGCAAATGGTGGATAATCAATGTTCTTTATTGAAGCAGAGGGCTAGAATTAATTCGATTAAGGACGGGGATAGATGTACTAAATTTTTCTTCAACTCGGTGGCAGTCATGAGAAATATCAACAAAGTTACTTTAATAAAATCTAAAACTGGGGAAACTATATTTAGACAGGCTGAAATTGCTAAGGAAGCTAGGATTTATTTCCAGAAACTATTAGGCATAGAAGGTTGCTCTACTAGCAATGGAGTGAACCTTAGGCAATACGTTATAGCCAAGATTCCTGAACAGGAGGCCTCTGTGCTAATCAGCCCTATCATGGATCAAGAAATAGAGAAGGCGGTTTTTAATATGAATGAATCCAAGGCTTCGAGCCCTGATGGATTGAATGAGTTTTTCTTCCAGAGAACTTGGGGAAGCATTGGGAGTCTTGTAAAGGAAGTAGTCAAGGAGCTTTTCCAAAATGGGGGTTTTACTAAAGGAGATCAATAAGACCTTGCTATGTTAATCCCTAAGAGCTCTAACCCGATCATTTGGAATGATTTCAGACCTATATCTTGCACAAATTTTCTCTAAAAGATCATAGCCAATATATTGACAAATAGGATCAAGGAAGTTCTTCACTTACTCATAAGTGAGAACCAAGGAGCTTTTATGAGAAGAAGAAATAGTGGGGATAATATTCTTTTATTACAAGAATTTTTGAAAGGGTACACTTATAAAAGAAGCCTTCAAAACTGCACTATCAAAGTGGACCTACAAAAAGCTTTCAATAGTGTTAATTGGAGATTCTTGCTACAGACTATGTAGGCTATGAAATTTCCTACAAATTATCAAATGGATTCAGGAATGTTTCTCAACTACCTCATATGGAATTCTGATTAATGGATGCCCTATGGAGACTTTTAAAGGCAAAAAAGGACTTAGGTAAAGGGATCCTCTTTCCCCTTACCTATTCCTTATTTGCATGGAGGTCCTCGTCTTTATGGTCAAACACAACATTTCCTCTAATTCCAATTTCAGATACGATTCTAAATGTAAGGAGCTTTCACTAATTAGTTTATATTTTGGAGATGATCTAATACTTCTATATAAGACAAGTGTTCCTTTAGTTTCCCTATTGATGAGTACTCTCCTTAGTTTTAAGGAGCTGTCAGGATTGAGTATCAATTTCCACAAAAGCTTCTTCTTACTCTTTAAAAGTGTTGATCACTTAACACTTTCCTTGTCACAAGCAACCGAAATAACAAAGCAAGAACCTCCTCTACTATACTTGGGCATTCCTATTTCTTCTAGGAGACTAAGATTAAATGAAAGTCTTCCTTTAATGGATAAAATTCAGAAAAGGTTGGGGTCTTGTACTAATATAACTTTGTCCTATGGAGGTAAGCTTCAGCTTTTAAAGTCGGTAATAATATCTATGCAAGTTTATTGGTGCTCTTACATCTTCCTCTCCAAAGGACTAGTTAAAACAATGGAAAAAATTATGAAGCAGTTCCTATGGAGTAAAGGAAAAGGTGAGAAAGGAATAGCTAAAGTGAATTGGAAGCACATTTGCAAACCAAAGGAGGCAGGAGGGTTATGATTGGAATTAATCAACAAGAACAAACGATTTCTAATTACCAAGATAATTTGGAGAATTTTTAGTGAAAAAAATTCACTGTGGATTAAGTGGATTCATACCTATATATTAAAGGGTGAGAGTTTTCGGGCTCTAAAGAGTAAGGGCAGCTACTCTTGGTTTTTCAACCAACTTCTCAAGATGAGGGAAGATGTCCAGCAACATGTTACATGTAAAATTGGGGCAGGAGATAGAATATCTCTCTGGTATGATAGCTAGACCAGCCAAGGGGCTTTAATTAATAATCAGCTGGCTAGGTCAATGCTGGGAAGGTTTCCAAATAAGGCTAAGCTTCACGAGATAATTAGGGATGAAAGTTGGTTGCTTTCCTTAGAAGAACTAAGACTATTGCCTATTCCCCAATACAGAAACTATGGGGAAGATGATATATTCTTATAGGACGGAGTTCCTATTTCAGAAATCACTAACAGGCAGGCTAAAAGGCTGGTGGAAGGAGCAGTAGCTAGAATAGGGTGGTGTTCCCTAACTTGGAGCAAGGCTCTCAAACTAAATGTCAACTTCCTTCTCTGGCTAGCTATGCTGAACAGAGTAAGTACCATGGATAGAATGAAATTCCTATCCTCTCCTAAGCATTGTATTTTGTGCAATCTAGAGGAGGAGACTAGAGATCATCTGCTCTTTCAGTTTGGGTTTGCTAAGGAAGTGTGGAATAGAATCTCTAATCTTTATGACCTTGGAACTAGGCAATGCAATCTCACAGATATCTTATTTGAGATATCCTAACTACATATCTCTAAATATGATAAAGAAATACTAATGGTAGCAGTTGCAACTTGTCTCCAGACTATTAAGAAAGAGAGAAATAATAGAAAATTTAAAGAGTCCTCTAACAGTTTAAGCACTCTTATGGAACTCTCTACAGGGAATATCAGGAAACAACTAATTATTAATCAGTTGGGGCATCATAGTAACAGAGGACTGGCGCTCTCTTGGAGAATATAGTACTCAGGGGGTGTCTCTATTTGGATATCAGTATAGTAAATAGAACTTCCAAAGCATAAATATTCCCAAAGTAACTCAAGCAATTCAAGCAAGACATAGCCATTTAAGCAGTTCTCCAAACAACCAAATCATGACAGTAAGGGAAAGAAGACTAGAAGGATCACTCACCTTCGAAAGCTCCTGGAAGTACCTCTCTAAATCCATGGCTTACCAGACTGGACAATGAAAGAAGACTCCTCAACGTGACTTGTTTGTTTGAAGAATGAAGAAACAAAACAAATAGTACCAAAAACCCTATCAGAGACGTAAATCTTTCAAGCTAGAGAAAGAGGGAAAGAAGAACAGAAGGAAAGATACACCTTTAAAAGATCCTGAAAATACCTCTCCTAGAACTATTGCTTACCATGCGGGTAAAGGAATGAAGACTCCTGTTTCAACATGAAGCCTATTACGCATGAAGAACGAGGAAACAAATCAAAAAGCTTCAAATATCCTAACTAAGTTGTAAATCCCTTTAAGCTAGAGACGGATAAAAAAAGAAGAGCATTGCCATCGTCGCATTGTAGATTCTAGAGAGCCAATCCTAATTGAGTAATCTTTCGAAGAGTCGAGAAAAGGTCGTAGTCTTTTACCCTAATTAGCGATACATTTGTCCTTGCGTTGTCATTTTATTTATTGTAATTGTAACGTTGAACATCATCATATGATGAAAGAGGGAGAGCTTTTCCTCTCCTCAGCTGTAAACTATTCTTTACTACTTAATGAATTTTCAAATTCTACAAAAATGAATTTTCAAATTCTACAAAAACAAACATACGGGGAGTCCATAAAACATCTTCAATATAATATTTAGATTTCTCACTACTAGATATTATATTTAGCACCAACTCTTAAAATTTAATCCTTTTAATTTAGGAATAATAAACTTAATTGTCAATCCATTTGATAATTAATTAATTTAGAAGGTCACCAAAGAGATACCTTGTAATGCCTCAATCAATGTTTTAAAAACCAAACCGGTAAGATAAAAAATTTAAGGTTTAAAAGGTTCAACTGGTATTAGATTTTCATAAAACTGACTAAAGATTAAATAAAATTTAAAATTTAGAATATAATTGAAAGAGATTGTTTTTATTTATCGAACAATTTGAAGTTTAATTGAAAAAATTGTTAAATGAAATATTAATCGATTTATTTTGGTTTATAAGAATTAATTAGTTTATAAAAATTGATCGATTAATTAATAAATTGATTAGTTTTTAATAGCAAGTGTAATCAAAGTAAATTGAATCAAAAAGTTGTACGGTTCAAAATTTTTACAATTAAATTAGTTAAACAGGTTGAGTTTTTTAATCATAGCTCTCAATAGTCTTCTATTTACTGCAAGAAATGTAATTTATATATCAAATTGAAGTTGCCTAAAACAAGCAAAATTTGGACACTTCTTAATATACTTGTACATAGTAATCACCTTTTCATAATTTGTTTAAAATTCTTTCTAAATAAAAGAATTATAAGGACATGACAATTCAAAAATTATTAAATTACCGAGAACGAATAGTTGCTCAATTAGTAAATGTGAAATGTTTAATTAATTTTTAAAAATTAAAAACCAATTAGTCCCTACATATAAATTTTAAAAATAAATAAGTATTATTCGATCTAAGTTATGCATATATTCTTCTTTTGGTACAGGCAGAAAATGTAAAAGCTCTTATTAGGATTAAACAAACTCAAGCTAGTGTTCCAATCCCAGTTGTGTAATTATTTCTTTTTACATCCAGAAGGTTAAGCATTCTGCCAAAATGTCAACCTTTGAGGTAATTCTTTTGTGTCCTGAGGAGAGACTACAGTGGGAGTCCCTCTTCCTTGCAAGAAAGATATAACGTTCTTTTTAGGAATCTGCTTTGTATCCTCAAGAATCCACAATGCACAGAACTAACCTTGCGTTTGGTTAGCGTCTGCAGCATGT
>JANIJH010000006.1:70564093-70582271 GCA_024520975.1 Erythroxylum areolatum | reverse complement strand
CTAAAGAAATTCACAACAATTAATGTAAAAACAATGACAAAATAGATCTAGAAAATAACAAAAACAACAAATTATCATATGTCGTTAAGGCTAGTTTTTCTTAAGTCAATCATTTTTCTTTTTGAATGTTCACCAATCGTAATCAAGATCTTTTCTATAATGTTAGAATATGTCATCTTTGCCTTCTTCTTTTTAAGAGATTTCTTTTAAAAGAAGAATTTGCAACTTGGTCTATTTTTTGATTGAGTGCATAAACCTCATCACCATCAATTCCATATTTCTCTTTTGTACTACTCGATACAGATTTTATTGATGAACGTGCTTGCAAACCAATTGCAGTTGTATATAAAAAATATGACACAATTATAAAAAATCCTTGCATCATTTTACTTGAATATTTAAGCCATTTTATGCACCTACAATGGTGAAAAGTGTATGAGTAAAAATAGTAATAAATGTATTTTACCTTAAATAGATTTTTCCTACATTCATATTTAGCATTAACTTTACTAATGAAGGAGTTGTAATCGATTCTTGTCTCCTTAAGAAAGTTATTTAAATTCTTCAATCTAACCTTATTGCATTATATTTGTTCTCTAATTAAGCATCAATATTCTCTTTGCTGAATTTTGTTTGAAGACTTGCCTTAATATTCTTTCGACTAGATTTAGAAAAGGTAGTAGTTGTTCGATTTTTCTTTTTCATTTCTGCAATCATTAATGAGATTAAATGCATCTCTATGGCATCATTTCACACTCCATCCTTTTTATTTATTTCTATGTAATCATTATAACTGTTCATATTGTTTAAAGCTTCCATAACTAGAAGTAATTGCATATAAGTGACAATAGAAAAACAAAAAATAGGATATTAGTTAATAAATTTCATTACAAGCTTCATTATCTTTATTTCAAAATGGAAGTTGCATGTAAGCTTGCTATGATTAGACAAATATAATGTAAGAATAAAGGAAAGTTTGCAAAGAATCATCTCATGTTGTTCATAAAAAATCTCCTAAATAATTAAGATTGATAATTTGACATTACATTCTTATTTTCAAGTTGAATACTACAACTTACATTGACTAAGTGGCTTCAACATCAGTAATATTATCACATCATTTTACAACTTATATCATTTGACAACTTTCCCTTATAGGGGACTAGGCTATTCTTTTACTACCAAAATGCTCTATTAAAACATGTAGCAATATAAAAACTCATATTTTACTAGTACAATCATGAGAAGCAAATAGATCAGTCTGTACTTATAGAAGGAACAAATTTATTCTTTTTGTCATTTTATTTAACATTAGGAGTCTAATCTTTCTTATCCCTAATTAATTTAGAAAATAAACTAACAACCAATTACTGAGAAACCAAATCATTATTAAATGTTGAAAATTTACAAGTGGGATAATCCCACATTGGAAAGAAACATAAGGATGGAGTGTATTTTATACTAAGATATGATTCATAACCTATTGCTTTAAGGTTTTAAGTTAAGATATAATGTCCTAATTGTATATAACTCATTTGAACTAGGTCTTTTTTTTTTTCAAAAAACCCCTCAAAATCTATCAATGGTATTAGAGTTAGGTTAGCAAAGTTCAATGAATAGACATTCATGGATTTGGGTAAGAAGAATGGTGATCCATAGAGTGACACAAATGACTGTGCATTAACATGGGTTGAGAGGGGTTAGTCCAGTATGGATATACCCACTTGTAAAGGGGAGATGTTGCAAAATTTACAAGTGGGATAATCCTACATTGGAAATAAACACAAAGGTGGAGTGCCTTATATACTAGGACAAGACTCATCACCCATTACCTTAAGGTTTTAGGTTGAGATATCCTGCCCTAGTTTCACATAGGCTCATCTAGACTTAGTCCAAAATTTCCTCAAAGTCTCATTAAAATCCATCAATAACTTTGCACAAAAGTTGTAGGATGTCAATTTAGAGAAAGAAAAAAAAAGTAACAAAGATAAGAAAACATCATATCCTCATTCTCTTTCACTATTCTTTCTACCAAAGCACTGGCTTGAGCTAATATAAAAGTTACAAAATAAAATGTAGACTTCCTTTTTTATTTCATGCTCTAGTGTTTGTTTGGTTCTTAAACTTAAATAATATGTTATAGAAACTTCTATTCTATGTGTTTGTGTTGCATTTATAACCCCACCAAATCTATACCCTCATTCTCCTCTCTTATTTATTACACCCTCTTTCTACCTTTAAGTTTCAACTCTATCAATCCCCTCTAAAAGATTTTCTTTTCTCATAAAGAAAAAGCCTTTGAGAATATCAAAAACATAGTAGTCTAGTACCAACTGCGTAGTTCCTCTTATAATGCCATCTATTTTTTTCTCCATTTCCTCTTTTTTGTTTTGTTGTGGTAGCCATGCATGGGCTTTCAATAGTCATATATGAGCATTCAATATTATCACAAACAAGGTATAAAAATCATTATTAAAGTTCCTTATAAAAAATACATCAAAACAATTTGGAAACCATAACAACCCACACATATGGTTGTGATTTCTAATTATGCATCGCATCACTAAAAGGTTGTAACTTTTTAAAGCTTTTGATTTGAACAACTTCAAATTCGTAAATAGGTCACTCGTGACAAACTAGGCATAGATGAAAACAACAAACTAGGAAAATGAGGTAAATAAAAAGGTCAAAGAAACCATAGAATAAAATCAACCAAGGATAGAAAAGATGCAAGATTTATATACATAGATTTTGATAGTGGATTGATTAATGAAAAATTTTATCACAAACCAATGAAAGTAATTTTTCAATAGAATAAAAAAAGACCAATATTAATTTTTGAAAACTAACCTAATGAAAATACCAAGATCATTTTTTACGAGCTTTTTGCATCGACAAAAAAAGAAAAATTAGTAAAACTTTTGAACACGATTTGGAGAAGAATAAAAGCACATGAAAAAAAACCATCTTTTATTTTGCAAAGGCGAACTTTCACGAGAAAAAAGAAACAAAATAGAGAGAAAAAAGAATTGAGGACAAAACAAAGTGGCTGTAAAAGAGAGAAGAGAGAAGTAGATTTGTGCATGAGAGGTTTGTTGCAAGTATAGTGAAAAGAGAGAGACGAAATAGATCGTAGGAGTAGATCAATGGAAAAAGAAATAGAACTTCTTGTTTCTTTGGCCAAGAAAACATGTTGTGAAAACATATAAAATATCTTTTTTTTTGTGTTTTTTGTAACTATGTTGTGGTTTTTTTTAATTTGAAAACTAAAAGCCAAAGCTATTTATTCCAAACAAGTTTTTATCTTTATTTTTTTTCACAACCAAAACAAAAAGCCATATTTACTAATATTTATTTTATTAAAATAAATAATTTAATAAGGAAAATTTTTATTTTTAAATAAAATTTATTTTAATATATATTTTAGTTTTAAAATTAATTTTGTTTCATATATATGTCTTTTAAGATGTTTTAAATTTAAAGGATATTTATTAAATAATTATTAAATTTCAAAGTATTTTATTTTTCAAAAAATAAAATTAAAATCAATCATAAAATTAAAATAAATTAACTAATTAAATTATATTTATCATAATTTTTATTAGTAGTCAACATTGAAAAATCAAATAATATATATTTAGTTGATGACAAATCAGTTTATAACAAAAAATGAAATAGAAAACAAAACTAGTTTACATAAATTAATTATAAATATTATAAATTAAAAACTCAAATAAGCAAATTTTACTTGATTATGAAAATAAGTTTTAGGATTACCCCAAAATTATATTATTGACAAAAGGTGGATGGATAAAACTAAACAAAACATATGGCTAGATTGTTCTGTTTTTTTTCTAAATGAAAAAAAAAAAAAGGATAGATGACAATCTCTTTTTGAGTATATCTTTTCCCTTCTATCAGCTTTTGATATTTGAAAAGAAAGAAACAAAAAAAAGGTGGCGTTCTTGATCCCAGCTGTTAGGCCAGTCATTAATGCAAAGATGTGATTCACATAACCACACCGATGTCACAGTGACTATGAGATCTTCAGCCCCACCAGTAACCTTGCCTAACTTTCTACGTAAGCTGACCCTTTTTCCTCTTATCAAGGATGAAACAGTCCTGGACCCATTTCATATCCTACTCTGTTCTTCTCATTAAGAAAGAGACCTAATTTTTTTTCCCTGTGAAATCTGTAACCAAAGTCCGATAGAGTTTCTCACATGACATGGATGAACTCCACCGTCTCTTGTTCCCTACTAATTCTAATACCTACTCTTCACCTGCTTCCAAAATGTTAACCATAAATGGTTGCTCCTGCAATAAACATGAATTTGGCAGGAGTACATTATAACATTTACATGTGCCTGAATGTGCAATTCAGGCAAGGTAACGGAGTGTGTCGTATCCCCAACGGAATCGACCAAGACTTCCTTAGTTGTGACAATGAGAGAAACATGGTACAGGAGACAGTTATAGGCACTAGCGAATGGTACAGGGTCGCTACAATTCATGTAAGTACTGGAAATGGATCTGTGATTCGACATCTGCCATGGATTCATAATTAGACATACAGTATCACTTGAGGGTAATGTATGGACAATCTGAAAAGACAAATATTAAGGTTTTTATCATTATGACTTGTTTGATGGTTCAGCTTAGGATGTCCTACAACTTTTTCAACTTTATGAAGGAATCGATTACTCCTGCATTTCTCTCATTGTATCCAAATAAAAGATAAAAGACAAAAGCACCTAATAATGCAAAGTGGTCAATGTCAGAGTACTGTCTTTGATTACTATGATTATCACGTAATTATCTGATTCAATGAACAATTTTTTTGTTAGTTTCCACCCCAATTCATGATTGGTCTATCATACCTTATAATACCAAAAGCAACCTTCAACACCTCAATCTAATGCAAGAACCAGAAGCAGAACTCTCCTACTGTTTCATTAGCTTCATCTCTGCTGTTCAAGGTTATCCTTCCTAGCACCGGGAAGCTTGAAAATTGTCGTAATATCTTACAAAAGTTTTCATGGTTGTGAAGGCAAGAGATAAAATGATCATAAAGTGAAAAATTAAGCTTAACTTGTGAAACTTAAACAAGAATCTGTGCTTAAATTAAGTGTTTTTTTTTTTTGCATACCTTGATGTTGCGTATGTAGTTTTCAGCAGGCCCTGATTGTTGAAACTTGAAGATCCTCTGCCCCCACCAGATTATGTCTTGACCTGAGCAAAAGAATCAATTCAGTGTATTATTGAAGCCACACATGACAGATTAACTGCATTCTGAGAAATGTGTTTAGAGGTTGCTGACAAATCAAGCTAATTTCGTTCTCCCGACATCTTGAAAGGGCCACTGTTCACTGCTCTGACTGGTGCTTTCAGTTGAGTCATCCTATCCAAAAATGTCTCTTTTGTGTTGGATCCCAGACAGAGATAGTGGGTGTTTGGTTGCTGATGAGCAAAAGTTAAGAGCTTCATTACAAGTGGATACAGCTATTCTGTCATGTTGTTGATGAATTTTACTTGCTTTTTGTTCTGATTCATTTGCCTTTCTATCAATATCAAGGTTCTGAACTTGACTCTGGTAGCGTCAGGTTTGACTCGTGCGGCCTTGCACTATAGGTTCTATACAATTAGAAATTCCTAGAACCTGATACTGGTGTTTAGCCTTTGCTCATTAGAAGCTAAACTAAATTTGCTTTTCCATGTCCTAAAACTAAAGTTTACTTGCAGGTCTGGTCAGCCAACTTTCTACTCATAAATTTATATCAGCATGAGATTTTAAACGCAGTCCAATCAAGAGAAACACGGGAACCAGTTCCTTCAATGTGTGTGTACAAATTGGGGTTTGGCATGCATATTTGATTTCGTATCTTGTTTTGTAACAATTTCCGAGCTTCTGCAACTATGTTATCAGATAAACTCTGAGCATGGATTAGTACGAATAAGAGAAGAGAAGATTAGTGATAACTCCAAAAACTTAGCATGTTCGTTCAAGTCATGGCTTCAAAATTCAGAATACGAAAATGAACTTTGAGTTCTCTTCTGATGTATCAGGACTTTATTCGATGTTTAACTTAATGAGAAATTAACAATTTGCCTTGCTCGGGTACATAACTCAGTGAAACTTCTCCTCGGTGAATACATATTATTGTCTGTTGTCTGAATGATTAGAATGCAGTTGAGACATGAAATGAATAAATACTTACACTCCCTGACAAGTTCAGTTTTTTGAAGGTTTTCCAATCTGGAAAACGAACCAAAATCATTGACCAAACATTGTTGGCTGTGTTGTTAATTGATCTTACAGTTCATAACTCATCATCATACATACGCAGCAGGAAACAGATATTCATGAGCACTCCAAACTTTTCATGCCACTATATATGTAAACTTGTCTTCTTTTTTTTTTTTTTTCAATCTTATCATCATGATCCCTTTTGGTTTGGTTGAAGGAATCGAATAACCCCAAAATTTATACTGCAAACTCATCAAACAACTTGGCACAAGAATATTGTAACTCCAACTGCCTAGTAAAGGGCATCATCAAATATTAATCGTCATCATCATCCATATCTACGGCTTGAACCTTTGCCTGCAAGATTGGCAAGTGATCTCCATGCATGTAGAATCTATCTGTCTTGTCGCTGTCTTCTTCAATCTCTCAGCTTTCTCCGCTTCCTCTCTAGCTCTTTGCCACATATTCCTCGCTCTCGCAAACTCAGACTGCGCCATTTCCATCTCTCTCCTTGTCAGCTCTCTCACTCTCTCAGCATAAGCTTTTTCTATGGCTGCCAATCGAATTTGCTCCGCTGCCTGCCATTTCAACGCCTCGACGGAGCTTGTATCCTGCTTCATATCACTTAACCCACATACGGGACCTGATAAAACGCAGTTAGATGGTGACTGGATTGGCTTGAGACTGATAGATAACTGCAGGTCTACAGATGGTGTGCCTCCGTATTGTTCAGCCATCATCGACCGACACCAGAAAGAAGAATCCGGTGGAAGAGACGACATGTGTGAAGATGATGAAGAAGGGGAAGAAGACGTTAAGTGATACTGAGAAGGAAGTAACTGTAACTCCTTGTGATCTTCCTCTTCCATTAGAGAGAAAACTGGAAGGGTTTTTAAAATCAAGACTCTCAATGGAGCTAAGGTGGTGACAGCGAGTGAGTGCTACGTATATATAAAGCTCGAATAAGACCAAATTACAATAAAACCCAACCTCGCCATGCAAAATGACATAACCACCTTAAACACATCCAAATAACTTCGACTCCCGTTTGCTCTAGTGTCGATTTAAAGGTAAATATGAGGAATAAGGTAAGGGTGTTTTAGTCAAACAATGGAGTGGTTGGAGAGAATCCCGTTGTAGAAAGAGCCAAAAGCAAGGGAAGAGATAACGGACTGTGTTATTGGGGTGTAAGTAGAGCTTTTCTGTGTTGTATTGAAGCGTCGGATTCTCTTTTCACATCTATGTGAACAGTTTTATGCTTTTGAGTATTTTAATATATAATTTAAAAAAGATGGATAAGTGTTAAAAATACTACCAAATTAAAATGTTATGCTCTATTATAAGTCGTATGAATCGATATATTAAAATTTCCTTAGCAAACATATTATTGTTTAATATCATTCATATTTTAACTCATACGATTACTTTATATTTTATGAAATTCAAACTCAATTAAAATCTTATTAACATTGTATTTTTATAAAAATATAATATTAATTATACCAAATCAAATTACCATAAAAAGAGAAATTAGCACTAATAGACTATTAATCTTTCATTAAAAAATTAATTAAGAGCCTTTAAGAGTTTTGGATTCTGTTGTACTCTTGATTCATTGACTTAAATATTTGCATATAATTAGGTATATTCTCATATTCTGTTTTATTGCAAAACTTCGGATCGGATATGATGATGATGTAATTAGGCATATTCTAACTCTCTTTTATTTTGTAAGCTTATGTTTACAAAATAAATGTTAATATTATCAAATAACCCCACAATTTGAGTTTTTCTTACATTATTATTTGTTTAGCGTTTTAAAGACTAAACCAAAAATTAAACTGGTAAAACAACAAGTTTAAGATTTATAACGTTTAACAGATATTAGATTATTATAAAATCGACTAAATATTAAATAAAAATTAAAGAAATTGAAATAATGATTGAAAGAGATTATTTTTACCCACGAAAGAATTTGAAGTTTTAATTGAAAAAAGATATTGTTAAATGGAAATTAATTGGTTTATAAAACCTTATTAATTTACAATAATTAATTGATTGATTTTTAACAACAAAAGTTATTATAATAAATCGAATAAAAAATTAAAATGCGAATTAAAAGTTTGGTTATTTCAAGATTTTTACAGTTGAATCGTTCAAACTGATTGAGTTTTTTAATCATTTATTCTTTTATTCCATATGTTTGATCCATAAAAAAATATAATCAAAAATTTTATAATACAATTTTCATATTTTATAAATTTTGAAATTAGATAAAAATTTGGATTTTTGATACAATTTTCATATCAAATTACTTACTCGCAGCCTCATTATGAGACCATATTTTATTTTATTTTTCTTATAAATGAGTGTATATATAAAAGTGAGGGAAGGGGTGTAATAATTAGAATCACACGTGCCTCTAGTGTAAAAGGAAGGAGGTACGGTGGTTAAATTAGAGAAAAGGAATGGACTTTTTTATGTGGTCTTAGAATAGAAATTGAGATTTGATGTATTTAGCTTTATAAGTGGTAGGGCTGGGCAAGCCCACGCTCTGGGCAGGATTGGCACGTGGGATGCCCAGTCTACTGTGGCTGACCATCATTGTGCGTACCATATCTCTGTGCATACAGTCCTCACCCTCTTTTGTGTTTTCTATTCATTGCCCACAATTCCCTTTTCAACAAAAAGGCCATGCTTGCTGCCTCCACCTTGCTTTGAGTTTCATATTCCCCAAGTGTCTTAAAATGAACTTAAAGAGTTCGGTTTATGTAATTAATGTTCTAAAAAGAGCTTAATAGTTAAATAGGAATGAGTATAATGAGCGATATAGCTAGGGTGATGAGGAATCTGTCTACACAAGGACTTTATGCATGTGCAGAGCTTGATTTCGTTTGGTTACAGTGGACAAGTTGCATGCACAAAAGTTTGTTGTTTGAGACAGGGAAAAGGGCAACCCATTTGTTTATATGGTAACTTTTAGTTTTCCTTATTTTTTTGTTCTTATCATTGTATGGCTTAGTTTGCGTGTAGTTGTTGAGAAATTCTTTTGACTATTTTTTTTTTATCTTGTTAAGAGTAAAGAGTAATGATGAATATTATAAAAATCAGACAATAAATCAACCCGGTAAATCAAGAGATTTAAAATTTAAAAGATTTAACCGTAAAATTGGTTAAATATTAGATAAAATTAAAAATATTGAAATATAATTAAAAAATTGTTTTTACTCGTTGCAAAGTTTGAAGTTTAATTTAAAAACTATTAAATAAAAATTAATTGATAAAAACTATTTTTTTATCTTGATAACAATTAAAAGTAACGAAAGTTTAAAAAATTCAACTGATATTAGACTGTTATAAAATTAGTTAAAGATTTAATAAGATTAAAAATATTAAAATATATTTTAAAAATTATTTTCGCTCGTTGCAAAATTTAAAGTTTAATTTAAAAACTATAAAATAAAAATAAGTTAATTTATGAAACTAGAAATTAATGAATAAATTGTTGAAATGATTGACTCTTGTAACGATGGACGTTTCTTTAGCTTGTAACTTATAACAGTACGTGGAGAGTATGATTTGAACTCTCACCGGAGCAGAGCCTTAATCTGCCGGATTAGACTAACTCGGCCATCTCAAACTTAGTGCCTATTTGGTTCAGCTTTTGGAGAATAAGTAAGTACTTTTTTTCATCGCAAAAGCTGTTTTTAAGAAAAGTGAGTGTTTGGCTGTAAAATTCAAAAACACTTTTTTCATAGAAATAGCTTTTTTAAAAGTTGAAATACAGCTTTTTGAGAAGCTTAAATTTGAAACTAAAAAAAAAAAACTTTTCAGATTAATTAATGAGTTTATTTTTTAGTTTCTTTTATTTTTATGTTTTACACATAATTTCCACAATACTCACAAATATATCTTCACGTTTATTTTAAAATTTATATAATATTATTTGACTTTTTATATGTTTTAATATTTATTTTTGATATTAGTTTTACTTATATTATAATTTATATAAAAGATTTAGTTAGATATATTTTTATTTATGTTTTTTATGGTTTAAAATTATATAATAATTAATATATTATATTTTACATATTTTTAAATAATATTTATATGCATAAATAATTTTTATTACAAAATAAAATATAGTTAAAATTAAATGTGCGTTTTAAGCCTATTGTATGAAGTCCTTTCAAAAAAGTTCTTTTTTAAATGACAGCTAAATAGTCAACTAACTTCTTAAAAAAGCTCTTTTTTAAAAAATTTTACTGCCAAAAGTTCGACTACTAAAAATTTTATTAATATAAGCTTATCCAAACAGACACTTAGACAGAGGATGATTGTTTATATTACTCAAAATCAGATAAACACACGTGTGCTCTCAGTTGTGGTAACGGTTAGTATTAAGTTATTGTGAGAGTTCAATAACCCAACAAAACATAGAGTCTGGATGATAAAGTTTAAGTTATTGTGAGAGTTCAATAACCCAACAAAACATAAGAGTCTGGATGATAAAGTGAAACATAACGTGGGTGAAAATACTTAAAAAATATTAGATCACACCCTTTGAAGCATTTGTTTAGCAACCCAATTGGATGGTGTTGGGCGTCGGTCACTAGAAGCAATGATTCACATATCATGGACTACAACTAAGCACCTTGGCAGTGTCGTTCTTTTGGGGTCCTCTTATCTAAGGGGCAAACGCAATAGGCCAGAAGCTGCCTTTCCTTCTTTAAAGTAGCAAATTCGAGCACTCAAAGCGCTCCCTACTAACGCTACTGCAGTGCTGCTTCTACACTCATGACTCGTCACCTAAACACCAATCTTCGTTAGATTAGACCATTGCTTTTCGTCGTGTTAATAATGAGATCATACAAGTGGTTTGTACGGTCACTCAAAGGACTAGCCACCACCACCTCCGTCAGTCGCAATAATCTCATAGGACTGCTCAGTGGAGAAGCCCACGGGTGGTCCTGGTCCCACTTGTACTTGGTTTCCTATGACCTGGAAGCCTATTATTTGATTAGGTCCATTACTTGACCCATTTGATGACAAGCCAACTGGGAAGTTTGGTCCAACTCTCTGTTCGCTCTTTCACCATCTTCCAACCAACGCAGATTAGTTTTCCCGCCAACTGTGTTCCATGCACTCTCGAGACCGCGTCCTCCTCTCCACAACTTGAGTATCGGGTGCCGGTTTCCCGGTAGGAACTTGTTTTGGTTAGGATAAGTCGTATCATTCGTAGTAAGTGTGATTACTGAAAACTAAGTACAGACTTTCGTTTTTTGTTTGGCTTTTCTCCGTCAACTAAACAATCTCGAGCACACTTGGATCGTGGTTATCTTCATGGTTGTTGTGAAGTTCTATGTATTTCATTCCTTTTCTGGTTTATTTGCTTAGGTACAGACTATAATGGGTTTCCAAGAAGTTGTGCAGATGACCAGCTTTCCTGGGTAAAAGCTCGTGTGCTGAAATTGTATGCTTTCGTTGCCCTTATTCTGTGCTCTGCTGTCTGGTTATGTACTAAACTTCATTTCAGTCTCTGGAAATAAAAGCATTTCCATGTCAGTATTTGCTGCTTAAGTCCCTATATACGGGATTAAATGTCGTCTCCATTCAAAATATCTTATGTCTTATTTCGCAGTCAATTCCTACAGTAGCTAAGTTTAACTACAGTCGTTATGGATGAATAGACATTGAAAAAGACTAAAGATAATATTTTAAACTCTCACACTATCTTCATCGTCTAGCTTAATCTATGAAGTTTAAATCTCTAATACTTTTGGCAAGTCAAATAAATCTGTTGATAGGAAAATAAAGACAGACACTTGAAAATATCAGTTGTCATGCTGAAGTCAAAGCGGAAGATAACATCAAATCAAAATGCCAACACATGAATGTGCATGAATAACTTTATTTGCACGAGACCTTTTAGTTCTTAAGGTCTCTATAGTTTGGTAAAGTTGTGAGAAATTTGAGAGATTTTATGTTCATGATTTATTTATTTATATATATTTAAAAGATGTTCCCTTGCAATGAGTGTGCGAACATAATTATTGAGGTCTGATGATGAGCTTCACCTTGGAGGAAACCTTTTCATCCATGCGATGTATCTATCCTTCTTGATCATGAGCCCATTCCCCACGTCTTCTCTTTTTCCAGGAAGATGAATAGAAACTTCCAAGCTACTGTGCAGTGGTCATTGCCGAGGAGAGGACGGAGGACCACTACCTTGATAGCTTCTCTACAGGTTAGGAAGGACCACTGTAATGGAAAACACGTTGGTATTTTCTGTAGACGACTCATAATTCTGATTCTTTGACTAGTCCTTATGATTGTTGCACTTTGGCCAGTACATTGATTCCTGGGTGATTACTGACAACACGATAATGTCAGAGTCGCCTTTATATTACATGATTTGACGTCTAAATGAACCTTTTGCTATTCCAATTAGGTGTGTGTGTGTGCCTTAAGTTATTTACTTTGTGGGGAAAGCCCTTCAACGTGTCATGATACACCGTCTTACAAGCTGCTGTCAATGGCCAGCGTCAAACTGTAATCTCCGTTAGTCCATTTAACACGTATACGTTAGAATACAAATAATCTGCATGCAAAAGAAATCAAAATATCTCCTACTATTTTTTTTTCTTGAAAAGTCTGTTTTTTTTAATTTTCTAAGCTCTTAATTTTCAAATCAATGGCGTATGTTTTCAGAAGAAAAAAGAAACTTAACAAACTCAAAATTTTGCTAAAAAAGCATACATCAATGTGTTCTTATTAAACAAGTTATCAGTTATCACAAAAACAAGACATTCGTACCTATTAACTACGAAATGTTACACCAATTACTACCAGAATATGAAAATTTCTTATATTATCTCATTTGGTCCATATGTTTAACTTAGTATCAAATCCTAATTTGATCTAAATATAATATATAAATCATCATGATAGCTTTTCTAGTAGTTGAGAATTATCTTTCATGTATTACAATATAGTATATTTTGTATTAACCAAATATGGTAATATTACTTAATGAATAAACCTTGTGTTTATTTTAAGTCCAAAGTAATCAAATTTTTCAAAATTTAATAATATAAACCATAATATGGGAAAATATTATAAGAGTTTCATGAAAACAACATTGTCTATACGTTGAAAATTATATAATGAAACTCAATCTCATTCTAACAATATGATCCTTGAACTTCATTAGTAGCATGCCTTTTGTTAAACGATCAACTATCATCAATGCAGTATTAACGTGTTGAATTCCCACTTTCTTTTTCTTAACACGTTCCTTTATAGATAAAAATTTAATGTTGATGTATTTATTTCGACTACCACTCTTATTGTTTTTAGCTAAAAAATAGCAACTGAATTATCACAATATATTATCAACGATTTAAAAAAGGAATCCACAAGTCCAAGCCCATATATGAAACTCCTTAGCCATACTTCGTGTGATGTAGCTTCAAAACAAGAAATAACTCAGCCTTCTCGGTGGAAGTAGTAGTCAAACATTGCTTGACACTCCTCTATGATATGACTCCATAGGCAAACATAAAGATATAACTTGATGTTGATTTTCGTGAATCAACACACCTAGTAAAATCTGAATTTAAGTATCCTATTACCTCCAGGTTGTTAGTTCATTTGACCTAAATATGTAATCTTTAGTCCCTTGAAGGAACCCTAATACTTTCTTTGCATTTCTTCAGTGATCTAATCTTGGGTCACTATGATATTTGCGTAACGTTCCAACAACAAAGATAATGTCAAAACTTTTATGAACCTGAGTATACATCAGACTTCCGACTGTAGAAGCATATGGGATCTTTTTTATTTGTCGCCTTTTAAAATGATTTTTTAGGCATTGGTCCAAATTGATCATATCATCTTTCATAATGGGAGCTATACTTGGTGAACAATCTTTCATCTAAATTCTCTCTAAAACTTTATTGATATAGGTTTTATGTGACAAATCCAGAGTATCCCAGAATCTGTTTTGATTGATCTCAATGCTAGTGACATAAGACATATCACCCATATCTTTCATTTCAAAATTATTATGGAGGATTATTTCAGGTCATATAACAAACCCCTATCATCGATTGCAAGTAATATTTAATCCATATATAATACAAGAAAACAAATTTTATTTTACTGACCTTGTGGTATATACATTGATCCATAACAGTTTCTTCAAAACTAAAAGATGAGATAATATCATGGAATTTCAAATACTACTGGCGAGATGCTTGTTTTAATCTGTATATAGATCTTTTAAGCTTGGAAACTAAATACTCACCATTATTAGAGGATAATCTTTCTGGTTGTTCCATGTAAATCTCTTCCCCTATGTCACCATTTAAGAAAGTGGTTTTCACATCCATTTGATGCAATTTTATGTCAAAATGAGCAACCAATGCTAAAATTATATGAAGTTAATCTTTTCTAGACAAGGAGAAAATGTATCTGTGTAATTAATTCCTTCTTTTTGAGTGAATTCTTTAGTAATGAGTCTTACCTTGTATCTCTCCATGTTGCCTACTGAGTCTTTCTTTGTTTTAAATACCCATTTGCAGCCTATGAGTTTTTCTCCTTTAAGCAATTCAATAAGATCCCAAAATTTGTTATTCTTCATAGAATTGATTTCTTTCTTCATAACATTGTACCATAAATTTGATTCTTTGCAATTCACGACTTATGAAAAGGTTTTAAGTTCATCCTCAACATCTATATTATTGTTAGATTCTTATAGATATACAACATAATCACTAGTAATAACTTATTTCATTATTCTAGTAGATATCCTTAATGTTGCACCAACATCCTCTTGTAAAGTTTATTGTTCAACTAGTTGCTGAACGCTTTTAAGAAATTCTTGAATAACTGGATTAACTAAATTATCAACAACTTGTGGAATTTTTTTATTGTCATTTATGTTGAACGTAGGTTGTTAAATTTCAACAGTTAGTTGTACAGTGTCTATTTAAATTTGAGGAGCATTTTGAATGACAATCACCTTATTATTTGAGATGAAAGGCTGAGTATCCATATGATCATTATCAGAAACTATCTTTTGAAATTAAGCCCTTCCTTAAATTACGTCATTTCTAATTTTAAAATGTCTTTTTCTAATTTTAAAATAAAACTAGTGCATAAAATTAAATTGCAATCCCCAACAGCCTCCACATATAAATGTATCTTGTTTTCGGATAAGATATACTGCTCACTTCCCACTGGTTTCCTTAAGTTTTGCAAATCCTGCCACTCATTTGTAATATATATGGTATAACCAGAATCAATCCACTATATATCATGACAAACTTCAACTATCTTAGGTTCAAAGCAAACTAGTGAAATTAGATTATCTTTCTTTCTAAACCATTTCTTAAGTTTGATACAATCTTTCTTCATGTGTCCTTTTTTCTTGTAAAAGAAGCACTAGTATTCCTTCTTAATGTCAGCTCGTGCAGGTATTTTACCTTTTCCCCTTATATTAGCTTAATTTTTCTTCTCTCATTGGACAACGAGATGTGTAGTCTGTGAACTTTGTCTCTGTTCCATCGACAATCTCCCTTTTTATTGAACACACATGATCATTAATTGATTTATTGACCACTTATCCTTATATGTATTATAAGAGAATTTAAAGGGTCCGTATGGTAATCAGACATCTCAACCTTGAGTTCTTTTAACCGAGTCGCAATGTCCCTCATCTTTATGATGTGCTCACACATACCTCGGACACCGGTGAGCCTTGTAGGTGAAAACTTCAAAATTAAGGTGCTTGCAAGTGCTTTATCTAAAGTTTTGAATTAATCATCATTAGCCTTTAGTAGAACACAAGCATTGTCATGTTGTTCTACATAACCATGAATCCCTACAAAAATGCTGGCTTTTATGAACATCACACATAAGAGATTAGATAAATATATAATTTTATATAATTATGGATGTTGTGGCTAAGTCCTAATAATTAATTATTAAAACATTTTATCTAAAATTCTATTCACAGTGCAAAATATAGACATAGTGATAATCTGCTTCATGTTGAACGTTTATACAAATATAAATTCAATGCATAATAGATAAGAATATCATGTTAAGTTTAGTTAGTAGAAGCTCACCATGCACCCCATGTGGGTGCGGGTTTAAGCCTTTGCGTTTACATTAGAATCTTATTTTTAATCAGTGACAGACGTCATAATGCTAGTCAAAATAAAATAACTAGACCTACTATTATAGTTGTGGTGAGTCTAGGTCGATTTCATAGAGTGTGTATGTAAAGTTGTTGAAATGAAATTAATCAGTGTTTAAGTTTGGCGCAGGGGGTTTGGATTTTAAAATAAGGAAATAAAGTAAAACTAACCTAATGAAAACAAATTAAAGAAAACATGCAAAAATTGATAAAAATGGAGAATTCGGTGAGGACTCAGTTCCAAAAAATGATAAAAATGGAGATTTCGGTAAGGACTCAGTTTTTTGGTTCAATCTCGGCCTACACCCTAATTAAACATATTTCATTGATTTGTTATTTTCTAACCTCTCCTAAGAACTATTAATCATAAGTTAATAATTAACTCGAGTTTTTCCTTCGGTTTTGTTTAATCAAGATACGATTATTAATTAAACCTAACCACCAAATAACCTAAGATACGATCTCTAGATTTAATTAGACAGTAGCATTACGAATTAGAAAAACTGATTAATCAAGTCAATAACCACATATGATGCGTCATTTAACCTAAGTCATGTTATCTGTAATGATTATGAATCATTGGTAGCTACACATGAATTTCAACATAACAATTACAGATTATTTCAAAATTCTAGTAACGAGTTTGCAAATAAACGATTCAATGAATGCATTAAAATAATCTTTTTACAATACCTAATAGGTTCATACATAAATAACCGAACAATAATGAAAATCTGATTATCTATACACAAAACCCAAATCAATTAATATAGGATACCATAATCAATTTCTAATGAGAGAAAAGAAATAACAAAAATAGTGAAATACACTTAATCTGGGTCGTCGGCGTTGATGTCATCTCCGAACCGACATTTAGATGTCTAGCCCTTCATGGATCTCTTCCAAGAAAATGCTTTAGCCCTATTAAAATACCCTAACCGAAGCCCCCTTGCAGCGCCTCCCTCTTTCTGTGCTCACTATTCTCTCTTGCAAGCTTTTGGTACTATTCTTGATGTGACAAATTAATTTTTAGTCTAAGCCACAATTCTCACCCCTTCTTTAAAAACCTATGCTCCTCCTTTTAGCATGAATGAAAGCATTTGCGATAAATGCAAATGCTGAAACGCAAACATTGTCTGCGTTACGAAGGATGTCTGCGTTCGTTTGTGTTTTATCTCCTGGTTGCTCCTCCTATATTGCATTTTGGCGTGCTTCCCATTTGCTGAGTTGTTGGTTATATGTCTGCATTTCATTCCCTTAGCTGTGTCATTTTCTTTTAGCATGGACTGCCTTTATGTTGCTCTACCAATTAATCCAAATGTTTTCCATTAAATTTGAACTCACATTCTTGCATAAGACATGCATAGCCGTGACCAACAATAAATCTACTTTGTATTATTTTTCTTGTTGTCTTTTAATTTTCTCCTTCTTGCTCCATAAAGACAAGTGAAAATAAATCTTCGAAAAATGGCCCAAATATTGTGTTTTCGACTCACTTTAACTTTTTTGCTTCTGAATTATGCCTAAAATCTCATATGAGTCAAAGTGAGTATCTTAAGCAATTTAATGTCATTAATTGTCAAGTGTTATGAAATAATTAAATAATCAATTAATCACATATCAATTTCTCTCTCACGTAGCTTGTTGGATCCCGAACTTTTCTTGAAATTTTGAAGAATAAATTGACATCAAATGAGAAATTTGAGGTGAATTAGTCATGTGTAAAG
>JANIJH010000006.1:70533284-70546089 GCA_024520975.1 Erythroxylum areolatum | reverse complement strand
TTTTTGGATGTAGGAATTGATAGTTATGAGTGATTGAAATGTGGATGTGGTTTAGGTAATGTTTAACAGGGCAGAAATTTTGATTGAGATTTTGACCTTTTTAAAGGTTGAATTTGCTTCCAAGTTGTTCATGAAAGTTGTAGAATGTGTTCTGATCTTTTCATTGATATAAAGCATGGAATTTTTGGATAATGGGATAGGAAGTTATGAATTTTAGAAAGTTGTGTTACTGTTTTGGATAACACTCATTTGGCAGTAAATTTGATTGGGTTTTTGAACCCTTTTGAGTTGGAATTTGTCTTTGATTCCTTCATGGAACTTGTAGAACTTTCTTAGCTCTTTCCATTGATACCAAATTTGTACAAATTAGACTTTTGAGTGAAAAGTTGTGTGTATTGGAATTTCAGATGGAGAACAGAGGAAAAAGAAAAGAATAAAAATGAAAATAGGAAGCAGTGGCCTTGCGACATGCACATAAAGCGACAACAATGAACTTTGCCTCTGTAGTCGATAGAATGACCACTGGCTACTTCTTTGATGACCACGATATGACTCATGAGCTAAACAAAAACACATATCCTGAAGTGCTCTTTTTGTCTTCCACATCTACAGCACAATCACTGTCTGTGTAAGTAACAAAATCATCATTTCCATCTTTCTTATAGAAAATTTCAAATTTCATTGTTCCCTTCAAGTATCGCAACACTCTTTTAGCTACCTACAAATGAAGCTTATTGGGATTCTCCATATATCTACTAATAAGACTCACCAAAAACATCATGTCTGGTCGCGTTGCTGTGAGGTATATAAGGCTACCCACAATTTGCTTAAAGTGAGTTTTGTCGACTTCGACTCCTTCGGTATCCTTCATGAGCCTAAATCCAGGAACAATCGGATTGTGAACAAAATTACATTTGTCCATTCCAAATTTTTCTAGTACCTCCAAGGCATACTTCCTTTGGCCAATGAAAAGTCCATATGCTCTTTGTAAGACTTCCAAACTAAGGAAATATCTCATCTTTCCTAGGTCTGTCATGTCAAATTCTTTCTTCATGGATTTTTTTGAGTCCTGTAATCATAGACTCATCATTTCCAGTAAAAATGAGATCATCAATATACAAACTTATGATCAACACTTTGCCATATGTTTTTGTCTTAGTGAATAAGGTATGTTCATAGTCACACTTCTCAAAATCTTCCTTTAAAAAGTTGCCTTCGATGTGGCTGTACTGGGTCGTGGTGCTTGCTTAAGTTTGTAGAGTGCCTTCTTAAAATTGTAGACTTTTTGTTTTGCTCCCTTTCGCACATAACCACAAGGCTGATCCACAAAGACATTTTCATGTAACTCTCTATGCAGGAATGCTGACTTTATATCCAGCTAGTATATTGGCCATCCTCTTTGAGCTACACGTGCTATTACTAACCGGATTATCTCCATGCATGCCATAGGAGCAGATACTTCTGTGTAATCTATTCTATATTGTTGTGCATATCCCTTCACTACAAGCCTAGCCTTATATTTATTTATGGCACCATTTCCATCAAGTTTAGTGATATAAACCCACTTAACTCTAATTTTCTTCCCTCCTAGAGGCAGGTCCACCAATTTCCAAGTGCCATTCTTTTCTATTGCCTCCATTTCTGCATCCATGGCTTGTCTCTAATTTGCACTTTTTATAGCATCCTCAAAGTGATTAGGATTAGTACCATGAATACGACCATGACCACATTAGCCTCCTCTTCTGATAGTCCTTCTCCTGCTTCATAATCTTACATCCAAACTGGCGGCACCCTAATCCTCCTTTAAATATGAGTGTTATCGTTAGTTGGGTTGGCCAAATGTTTTTCTAAGTCTGCTTCTTCAACAGCTGAACCAGATTCATGTCTTCCTTTGATCTCAGCCTCCTCATCACCCCATTCCAAGTCCACACAATGTTGCTTTCATATCCCTTATTCCAATCCCAGCTCTGGTCTTCTTCGAATATAACATCTCTGCTCACATATATGTTTTGCAAGACTGGATCATAAAGTCTATAAGCTTTAGATTCCTCGTTGACCTCCAATAGAATGCATCGCAAGCTCTTATCATCAAGTTTTGTTCGAGTACTATCTTGTATATGAACATGAGAAATGTAGCCAAAAACTCTAAAGTATTCAACTGATGGCTTAATTCCACTCTATGCCTCCTCCGGTGTCATATTTCTTATTGCCAAAGAGGGACTTTGATTTAAGAGATATGTTGTCCAATTGATTGCTTCAGGCCAGAAAGTCTTTGAAATTTTCTTCTTTGAAAGTATGTTTTAAACCATATTCATAATGGTTCTATGTTTCCGCTCTGCTTCCCCGTTCTATTGTGGAAAGTATGCAGCTGTCAATTGTCTCTTTATACCATGGACAACATAAAAATTAGTGAATTCTTGTGATGTAAACTCCCTACCATGATTTGCATGTAAGCTTTTGATAGAGGTAGTTGTCTCTTTCTTAATAAGAATCTTAAATCATTGAAAAATAGTAAATGCTTTTGACTTCTCTATTAAGAAATACACCCATAATTTTCTACTAAAATTATCAACGAAAGTGAGCAAATACCTCATTTTGCTATTGGAGATAGGTTTGATTGGCCAATAGATATCAACATGAACCAGCTCTAGAGGTTGAGAAGCTCTCCAATTGCTCTTCTTTGGAAATGGATCCCTTTGCTACTTTCCTACCAAATAGTCCCTGCATAGCTTTAATGGAGTCTGAAGTTGTGGTAAGCTATGCACCATCTTTTTCTGTTGAAGAGTTTTCAAGCCTTTAAAGCTTAGATGCCCATAACGACAATGCCAGAGCTGCATCATATCTTCAGTTATTGTGTTGAAGCACGTGGTTGCTATAAGGCATGATACAACATGTAGAATAAATATCTGATTTGCAGTTATTGTTATGTTCATGATCAAGCCTCTCTCAGGATGATACACTTTGCATTTGTCACCTTGAAACAAAATAGCAAGTCCTTTTTCCTGCAGCTGCCCAATACTTAAAAAATTATTTTTAAGCTTTGGTACATAAAACACACCTTTGTTGATTTGTGCTATTCCATTTATTTTCAGCCTCACATTTCCTTTGCCTGCTACAATCAAGCTTGAATAATTTCCCAACTTCAACGAATCTTTAAAGCTTTCATCAAGATCAAAAAAGTATTCCTTGTTCCTACGCATATGATTACTGCATCCTGAGTCAAGAAACCATATATCTACATGATCAATAGTGTTTATTTCTTCAAATACCATCAACAATATCTCCTCCTTGGTCTCTACGTAGTTGGCTTCCTGTTTTGCAGTACATTCCCATTAGAAATGTCCAAGTCTGTGGCAATTATCGCATTCCACCATAGCTTTGTCAAAAAACTGTCTTCCTTTTCCATGACCTCCTCTTCGTCTTCCCCTACCACATTCTCTGGATTGGTCTCCATAAGTAATCTTTAACGTATGTTCCTCCTCCATATAATAACTCATACTAATGCTTCTTGTTGCTACTAACCTCGTGAGGAGGCTCTGATACCAAATGTTAAGTACGTATATAAGAGAATAGAGGAATTGAATAATTTTATTGAACAAACTTGGCCATATATATATACACAACCTTTGATAATAGAATGCCAAACTAACTTGTTAGAGTTTAGGAAATAAATCAGAGCTGAATCAAAACAAATAAAATGTGATAGCCTTATTGAGTAGGGATTTATTCCTCAACAGTTGTAAACTGATATCAACATGGACTTTATTGAGGGGTTTTAATTGCTGGAAAGATTTTTTGTCATCTTTACTGTGGTAGATCGCATGAGCAAGTATGCTTATTTCATGCCTGTACATCATTCCATATAACGTGAAAGAGTCACCCAAATGTTCATAGATAATGTTTTAAAGTTACATGTATGTCATAAATGATTGTAAGTGATCGGGATCCTGCTTTTACTAGTAATTTTTGGCAAGATCTATTTCATCTCAGGGTGTTAAGCTTCAACTTTCATTGGCTTACCATCCCAAATTCGATGGGCAGATCGAGGTATTAAATCATGCAATTGAGATCTATCTAAGGTGTATGATGTTAGACTATCCAACCAACTAGAATCATTGGTTATTGCTCGCAGAATGGTGGTATAATACCACTTTTCACTCTTTAATATAGGTCACACCTTTTCAAGCGATCTACGGATATCCGCCTCCTATATACACTCCGTATCTTATGGGGGATTCTTTGGTTTTAGCTGTTGATCAGCTTTTGTTGGACAAGGAAGCTATGGTTGATATTTTGTTATTCCACTTGCACCGTGCTCAGCATAGGATGAAGCAAATTCTCAATCACCATTGCACAAAACATGAATTTATAGTGGGTGATTTTGTGTATATGAAATTACAACCTTATCTTCAACATAGTGTTAAGTGACACCATTAACATAAATTGTCTGTGAACAAACAGCTACAAAGAATAATTACCATGAAAGCTCTAGAAGAGCTGTGAAGAAGAAGAAGAAGAAGAAAAAAAAAACGGTTGCTATGCTTAAGAAGCTTTTAATTGATACTAAACTGATGGATAAAGAAACTACAGAAAAATGTTTTATATACAGTGTAAAGTTAGCTAAGAGTAAAAACTAACTTTACGTTAACTGTGACTAAAAATAGATGATAACCAATAAATAGTCTCAATCCCCTCCTCAAGTTGGAGGTTGGTGAAAATCTACCAAACTCAACTTGGACAAAAGATACTAGAACTGAGGATACGAGAGGGATTTAGTGAAAAAATCTGCAACTTGGCCTATGCTGGAAATCTTGCTTGGCAGAACAAATCCCTTCTTAAATTGATCCCTCACCAAATGACAATCTATCTCCAAGTGTTTTGTTCTTTCATGGAACACTGGGCTTGCCACAATGAGAAGAGCTGCTTGACTATCACACCACATTTTGACTGGTAGTGAAATTGAAGCTTGAAGATCTTGTAGAAGGTAATGAATCCACCGCATCTCACAAACTATGGAAGACAAACTCCTATATTTTGCTTCTACAGAACTACTGGAAACTGTGACTTGTTTCTTAGTTTTCTAGGAAATAAGTGAACAGCCTAAAAACAAACAATAACCTGTCAAATATTTTCTATTATCTGCACACAAAGCCCAGTCAACATCACAAAACCCTTCCAAATGCAGTGAGGAACTAGTAGAATAGAAAAGACCCTTGATAGGAGACCCTTTGAGATATGGAAGAACATGAAGAGCTGCTTTCCAATGTTCTTAACAAGGGACATGAACAAATTGACTTAATTGTTGTGAAGCATAAGTGATATCAGGCCTAGTAAATCCTAAGTATAAAAGTGTAGCACCCCACCCTCTCGAGACACGTACTCGATATCCTGAGTGATGTCCGAGTGTGTACCCCGCGAGGGAGGCTTGCTAGAACAGTCAAACACTCAAAATTTAAGTACCAATTTTTTTCATTAATCAATCACGTATACAGAATCAATAATCAAGTTGACCCATTTTATTCATGAACAATTTCATTCAAGAGTGTTACTACACTCATTAATCAAATTTGTTTACAACATTCCAAATTGGAAAGTTATTACATACAGAAGCATATTCAAATACACATTATACAAATGTAACGAAATACACAAATAAGAAAGTATCAATGCAAACGCCAATTGATCTTGACATCTACCTCTTGCTTGAATGCAGTAGGTATACTCCCGTTTGTCTAATGAGTATTCTTCTGAACTTGAAAAATATTTGCAAATTTTGGGTGAGTTTTGCGAACTCAGTGAGTGACCATCCTCGATGGCTCACCCAGTCACATAATTCACATCATTTATCTAATAATCACATTGCATCACATATCATTTTAATCACTTATTTCACAATTCACATTCAGAGCAGTCACGTAGTTCATTTTGTTCATTTGAAACATACATATCAATTTTTGTATGCAATGCACGTGAGACTTAATTTCATTTATTACTTTGTTGTGACTGAGTACCTATAACTGTCCTGTATCTATTGTAGATACCGGGCTCATTAATAACTGTCCTGTATCTGTTGGAGATACCTGGCTCATTAAATGTTGAGCCTGAGGCTCTCATGCGCATAACTGAGCTTAAAGTTCTTTTCACGTTGGCTACTCTGGTCACAACTGCCTTATCTTTCATGCATTCATGAAATAGAATGCATCAATCACATTTGCATATTCTCATTTAATCACATTCACATATCATTGGACCTTAGTCCAGAATTCAACATTAAAGTTGAGTATTGCTTTTTTATTATCATGCATATTCACATTTTTCTTCGAAACTAGGTTCGGCATTTAACAATCAAGTCATGTATCACGTATTTCATCAAATTCACATACAAGGAGCACTTCAATATCTCACTCATGCCTCACAATCATCGGACTTTCTGTCCAGAAATCAACACAATCAATCAAATTCATATGGTCATTCAGTAGTCAATCAATACAAAATTCAAAACAGAACAAACAATGAAATGAGACTATCTAGGTCGACTCACAATATGCTCCAGATTAGCATTTACTTCCAAGGTTTGGAAATGTTAGGATGATGGAGCTCAATACGTTCCTCTATATCATGCAAAGTATACACATATCACAATTTGCACAATTATAAGTGTTTAATAATGCATATGTATGCATTGAAATATGTACCATGCATGTTCATGACAATCCCAGGTATTTTCCATTATCCTCGTCATATAATTCATTCTATCTCGAAACTCACCTAAGTATAATTTATACTTAAGTTTATACCTTAATAAAATCATCGAAATCAAAATTCATTACTCATTGAATCACTTTCATATTTCTCCAAAACTGAATTTCGAGTCTATTGTTCTTATACTGAAATAGTACAGTATACTCAATTTCCATCCTGAAATTAGAAGTCTTAGAGACTGTATCAAAATTTGACTTCTTCATTTAATTTGTAGCCCTATTTCTCTAATTTACTTCAAATCAAAAATCATCTCATTTGGATGACTAAAGGTTAAGATATAACCTAAAATACTCAAACATGTTCAGTGAAATCACACCAGTTCATACTATTCTAACAAATTCCCTCACTTTATTTCAACCAAACTTTTTCAAATAAATTCATAATGCTACAATTTTTCATGGAGAGATATAAAAATGTGTTAGGAATCTATTGGTTCAATAATAACTTCATTTGGAGGTTAGATGGTGAAGTTATGGCCAAATGAATCAAACATGATTATATCCTCAATCCTATTGTACCTATTTTGGTACAATTGGCATAACTTTCGCTAGAGATGTCAGATTAAGGTCATCTTTAGATGGTTTTGAAGAGAACTTCTAGATATACAATTTGGTGAAGACTCTGAAAAGAGATTCCATAATTTTGAGACACACGGGCGTGTGTAATCACACTAGTAGCTCGTGTTTCTTTTGAGTCTAATTGTGTTTTTTGCATCAAAGACACACGGGCAGTGTGAATTTACATGACCTAACCATGTAACCTTCGGGTTTACTAAATTTTTCATCTCCAAAACCCCTCCAAAGGATCTTAAACCCATTGTAACATCACATATACTCTTAATCTTCCCAAATTCACCTTTTTCTATTGTAATATCATTCCATAATCATTCAAACACTAATCAAATTTCATTCACTCTCAATTCTTAACTCATTTGATTCATCATCTTAAGTGGATAACTTCTTCAATTATACCAATTTCAACTCATCATCATCCATACACATTTTATATTCTCCACTTGATCATAAACACCCAAAGTATAACACATTCTCATACGTTCAAAACATAACACAACATAAACATTCATCCACAAATTTTGCTGCACCCAGTTCCTAATTTCATGTCAAAATTGAGACTCTTAAAGACAGAATTTAAATTCGACGTCTTCATAAGAAATGTAATTACATGTCTCTAGTTTAATCCAAATCAATAATCATCTCAACTGAACAACTCTAGAAGAAGTCATGGCTAAAACACTGAAGCTTATGCAGTGAACATTTTCCAATCCATCATCTTCATGTTTTTCCAGATTTTCACACCTAACATACTTGTACAAAGATTATCCTTTTATACTCCATCTACTCCTCATTCTCAACTCCATTTCAACTCATTTCTACACTCATCCATTAACACAAATAGGTTATATATGCATTTCTATACTCATCAACTTCTAATTCTCATTAAAACATCCATTTCACAACCAATTCATCCTTAAAACATGTGTAGCATAACTCATAGTTTCTTACTCATCATATACAACATCAATCATCCATAATCAACTCCTAACCCATTATTTAGCATTTACATGAACACAAACATCAAAACTCCTTATCATGATCATTCATCCTCCATAACATTTCTATAAATTGTTACTCAACAATAAAGTAAGAAATTTTACACACCCTTCACCATTCATGACACCCATATACCCAAAACACCATTTTATGAAATTAACCTCTAACTATCATCACAATTGCTTCATTTAACCAAACCCATAAAAATTAAAACATGACTTACTTGATTTAGCTTCCAAATCTTCAAAATCACCATTAAACCCTAACTGTTTCATCTCCACCATCATCAACTTTTGTGGAGGAATAGGTTGAGAATGAAGGAGAGAGCAAGGTGAAAGAGTAGCATGAAAGATGAGATTTGAAGGGTCAAAACTCATGAAGAAGAGAGGGAGAAGAGAGCTAAAAAAATAGAGGGAAACCAAATGAAACGAACACCAATAGGCTTTTAAGGGAGAGAACATCGTGGAAGCCAACAAAAAGGGGGGGGGGGTCTTTTTAATTCAAAGAGTAGTGGGCTTAAGGCATTATTTGGCAAGTGATGTTTGTCACTTGCCACATGTCCAATTTCTAAAACATTTGATTGGTTCTTTCATTTAACTAGTCCCATCAATTTCAATTTCTACTCCAACTGTTCTCCAATTTTCAATGACACTTGTCAATAATTCCTAAACTCATTTATCAAAATTTCTATTTCTATTGGACAGTAATTTCTACTACTATTTAACAATTATTTTGCCACTTGGAAATTTCCTAGCTAAAATACCCAACAATTTTCAGAAATTTCTCCAAAAATTCTAAATCAATTTATACACTCGCCAAATCAATTTTTAACATATAAAAATCACATTTCCTAATATACTCACATTTATAAACAATTATACTTGAAAATTGTCAATGAATGCATATACAATTATCTTTATGTGCTAAGATTCAATATTCATGTGTATGTGCATGAGCATGAGATGTATTTCTCACATTTACTATTTTAACCTTAATATGGGTAATGAGATGTTACAAAAAGTCTACTAACAAGTCTTCTGTAAGGTTCAGGGTCCAAAAGTTTAGGTCCTTGATCCTGTATGAGCTACAAATTCCTTGGAATATGTGTACTTACAGGTTTACAACCTACTAACCTTGCCTTATTGATTAAATCAAGGACATATTTCCTCTGAAGGAATATTTCACCAACTATATCTCCTGTGCTGAATTACTAGCAACCAAAATGTCATCGACATAGACAAACAAAATCACCATTATGTCATTTACTTTCTTCACAAACAAATAATTATCATGCATTGATTGTTTAAATTGAATTTGCTGCAACTTAGATGTAAGCTCCAAATTCCATTTCCTTGAAGCTTGCTTAAGTCCATATAAGGATTTCTTGAGCTTGCAAACTTATCCAGCTGAGGCTTAAGCATACCCTTCAGGTGGCAACATATAAACATCATCCTCTATATGACCATGTAAAAATGCATTGTTTACATCCAATTGCTGTAAAAAACAATGCTTAGTAGTAGTCAATGCTAATAAAAGTCTCATAGTAACTGGTTTAACCACAGGGGAAAAACTATCTCTATAATCAATCCCTTCAATTTGATTATAACCGTTAGCTACAAGCTTGCTTTGTGTCTTTCCACCCTTCCATCAGGCCTAATCTTGGTTTTATAAACCCACCTATAGCCAATAGCTTTCTTTCCTGGAGGTAGAGCTATAATCTCCCATGTTTCATTTTTTTCAAGAGCATCAATCTCACTTTGCATAGCTTTGTTCCATTGTTCATAACATTTTGCTTGATTATAAGAGTAAGGTTTAGAAATTGCAAACAAATTGGCTAGATATGATAACTAAGGTTTAGAAAAAGAAGCGGGTTCAATGTATAGATAAGAGGGTGGACTGTAAGGAGAAGAAGTAGGAATGGAATATGCCACGTAGTCTGTGAATCATTTTGGTTTATGCTTCACCCTTATACTATGTCTAACACCAATATAAGATTCACAAATAGCAGGTACGACAAAATCAATAACACTATCATCTACTACATCATCAACTGGAACAGTATCATCATTGGAAGGTGTTTGGGGCAAAGGATTTTCAGGCATGTGAGGAGAATCATAATCAAAATCAGTAATGGTGATAGGATAAGGTATTGGGGCTGCAGAACTATCCTTTAAAACATCACACTCCAAAAAAGGAAATGTCTCCTTATGAAAAACCACATCCCATGCCAATAACACCTTCTTCTCATCAAGATTAAATAATTTATAACCCTTGACTCCAGTAGGGTACCTAGTGAAAACACACCTGTGAGCTTTCTTACCAAACTTATTCTTGTGAGGATCCACATTAGTTGCAAAAGCAAGACAACCAAAGTTTCTTAACAAAGAGTAATTAGGTGCTTTCCCATACAATAATTTAGATGGACTTTTCCAGGACAAAAGAGAAAAAGGAGTCTTATTGATTAAGTATGGAGCAGTAAGAATGGCATTACCCTATAAAACAGATGGAAGACCATACTAAAACATGATGGCCCTAACAACTTGTAAAAGATGTCTGTGCTTCCACTCAACAACACCATTCTGTTGTGGAGTATAAACGTAGGATTTATAGTGAATAATGCCTTCCTCAATCAATGTTATTTGACAAAGTTTGCTAGTAAACTCTGAGCCATTAGCTATTCTAATGACTTTAACAGAAGAGTCAAACTAATTCTGCACAATTTTTAAGAAATTTTGCAAAATTGTAATTGTCTGCGACTTATGCTGCATTAGGTATGTCCATGTGGACCTAGTAAAATCATCAACAATCGTTAAAACATAGTGTACACTAGATAAAGAAGCAGTTCGATAAGGATCCATACATCAATGTGTAACAAATAAAAAGCTGTATCACTTTGAATGGAACTTAAAGGAAATGGACAAACATTACAAGTTTTATTGATAGATTTAGGAAGTACAATAGGTAAATGAGAAAGGACACCCTTAGATGGATGACCTAGTCTGATGTGCCATACAGATAAATCAGTATTATTGTGTGAGTTACAAGAAAAAGAAGGAATAGATGTAGATATGTTGACATATTGAGGATTAGTGCAGAAAGAAAAGATTGTACTAGATTTGAACGAATGACTTTCTAGTATGTAGAGATTGGCTTTGACTATCCCAATAGCTAGAGCTTTTCTATTGTGAAGGTCCTGTAAATCACAATGATTTGGATAACAAGTGAAAATAATGTGAGAGTTAGAAGATAATTTTCGAACAAAAAGAAGGTTATAGGTAAAAGAAGGCACATGAAGAAAATTTTGAAGAGTTACACTCTGGTTTAGAATGACACTGCCAATGTTTTCTGTATTTCTAGTATGTTCATTAGGTAAATGTACGACACTCCTTATCTGAGGTTTAAAAGAATCAACAAGCAATGAAAAATCCCCACACATGTGACTAGATGCTCCTGTGTCAATTATCAAAGAATTACTTGAAATGTTAAGAATTGAGTAACAAGAGGCGGAACTTGCAAAGTCTCCAAAATAAACGGTATTCACATGATTAGCATTAGGATTATTGTCAGACTTTCCCTTCATAATCTTCGTAAGCTCTTGGTGAATGAGCTCTGACAAAGAGGAACTCAACTAAGAGGAATTAGAAAAATTGTCACTAAGCATATCTAGAGGATTATTAACCAGATTAGCATGTGCAATAACTCCAGTTTGCTGCCTTTGCTTCTTTTGTTCCTTAAACCAGTCTGGATTACCATGCTTTTTGAAGCATGTATCCTCAGCAGAGCTGCCCCGGGGCAGGGGCAGCTAGGGCACCTACCCAGGGCCCACCATATAAAGGGGCCCTCTGATGCCTAACAAGTTTTTAATGGGTGTTGTCTGGTGGAGAAGTATTTAAGAGGGTATTTAATGGGGGAGAAAACGTTGCTCACCAAGGGGCGTTGAATGCTGGAGAAAACATTGGAAGCAGCGTAAGTTACAAGTTACAACGTTTTTAGCATTTAATAGTTGCAGATCTTTTCATCTAAATCTTAAGCTTTGAAAGTAATAACGTTATTAGCATTTAATAAGTTAAACTTAGAAAGTTAACGTAAACTTTTTGATTATAAATAGTTTTGAATCATTTGGTTTATATTCTTACCTTCTAATTTATTTTTATTTTTATCAATATATGTATTTAAGGTACTCCAACTCAAAAATTAGCAGCAAAAAAATTCACGGTTCTATCTTCTGAGTTCTGAGTATAATTTAAAGGTAAAGTTTTTGATTTTTTAATGTATTTTTCGCTTATTAAATATTTGAGTATTTTATAATTAATTTGTAGTTTGTCATTAATATGGACATTATATTAGCATTTTAAATCGTAACATTTATATTAAATGATATTGTATTTATTTTTATATCCTCTTTTTTATTTTTAGATTACTTATTATTTATAATAATTTAATTTTTGTAATTATAATTTTCATTATACTTT
>JANIJH010000006.1:70492294-70533184 GCA_024520975.1 Erythroxylum areolatum | reverse complement strand
TGAAGCTTGTTCAGTAAAATATCCAAGTCCTACTCTTCCCATCGATACCCTTACTTGATTCATTCTATCTTTTTCAAATCAACACCAAAAGCTATAACCTTCAATGGAGACGCCTAAAGAAAAGTGTTAGGAATCTAAAGGTTTAAGAATCATTTCATTTGGAGGTCAGATAGCAAAATTGGGGCTGAAAGAGTCAAACAAGATTTGGTCCTCAATCATATTGAACTTGTCTCAGGACAAATAGCATAACTCTCACTAGAGATGTTGGATTAAGATCATCTTAGGATGATTTCAAAGATAGCTTTGAGATCTACAACTTTGAAGAAGACCTTGAAGTCGGATTTTATCATCTGAATGGTCAAAATTGATGAGACAATAGGATTAGACGACGCCAAAGGAAAAAGCAGAAGAATGGAAAAAGACAAAAGAAGTGGAAAAATTGCTATAACCTTCCCTACAGATATCAGATTAAGATGTTCTTTATATGGTTCGAAAGAGGACTTCAAGATCTACAACTTTCATGAAGACTTGAAGACAGATTCTATCATCTGGAGGGTCAAAAATAAACCAGAATATAGCAAAAGGCAGAAGAAGCAAAAGACAGAAGAAGTAAAACACAGAAGATAGCAAAACACAGAAGAAGCGAAAAGACAGAAGAAGCAAAAAGACCGAAGATAGCAAAACACAGAAGAAGCAAAACATATAAGAAGATGGCATCATCACAGAAGAAACACAGAAGAAGATGACGTCATCACAGAAGAAGCAAAACACAGAAGAAGTGGAAAAATTGCTATAACTTCCCCTACAGATATCGGATTTGGGTGTTGTTTATATGGTTCGAAAGAGGACTTCAAGATCTACAACTTTCATGCAGACCTTGAAGACAGATTCTTTCTTCTGAAGGGTGAGCAGAAGATAGGTACAAAGCAGACTAATGAAAAAGACAGAAGAAGTGAAAAAATTGTTATAACTTTTCCTACAGATATCGGATTAAGGTGTTCTTTATATGGTTCGAAAGAGGACTTCAAGAGCTACAACTTTCATGAAGACCTAAAAGACAAATTCCATCTTTAGAAGGATCAAAATGGAATAGAAGATGTAAGATGAACAGTAATCTAGAAGAAGCGAAAGACAGAAGAATCAAAAGGCAAAAGATAGCAAAACACAGGAGAAACGAAAAGCAGAAGGAACAAAACACAGAAGAAGACACGTCAGTAAAACACAGAAGAAGCAAAAGACAGAAGAAGTAAAACACAGACGATACAAAACACAGAAGAAGATGATGTCATCACAAAGGAAACACAGAAAGAGATGACGTCATCACAGAAAAAGTGAAAGGCCGAAGGAGCAAAACATAGAAGAAGCAAAAGACAAAAAAAGTGAAAATCAGAAGCAAAAAGGCAAACGAAGCAAAACTAAGAAGAAGCAAAAGTTAGAAGAAGCAAAACTAAAAAGAAGCACAAAGGCAGAAAAAGCAAAACTAAAAAGAAGCAAAAAGACAGACGAAGCAAAACTAAGAAGAAGCAAAAGTCAGAAGAAGCAAAACTAAGAAGAAGCAAAAGTCAGAAGAAGCAAAACTAAGAAGAAGCAAAAAGGCAGAAGAAGCAAAAAGGCAGACAAAGACACGTCAGCAAAACACAGAAGAAGACGCGTCAGCAAAACACAGAAGAAGACGCGTTAGCAAAACACAAAAGAAGACGCGTCAGCAAAACACAAAAGAAGCGAAAGACAGAAGAAGCAAGAGACAGAAGAAGCAAAAGACAAAAGAAGCAAAACACAAAAGAAGCAAAACACAGACGATACAAAACACAGAAGAAGATGGCGTCATTACAGAGAAAACACAAAAAGAGACGACGTCATCACAGAAGCAGCAAGAAGGCAGAAGATACAACTTCTCTCTTGCACATCTTCTCTTATAAGGACCGTGAATTTCAGCTTAGACGTCTAAAAATTTCATACTATACATCGTTGGAAAGCTAAAAGAAAGATCTACAACTTACTAGTAGACACGTTTGCCTAAATCGGCCTGGATTAATCCAATTTTTTTTCCCGAATTCATAATACATACTTTACATTCATCTACTAATATACTGCACCCAATTTTCAACTTCATGACAAATTTTGAAATTCTTAAAGATAGAATTTAAATTCGATGTCTTTATAAGAAATGTAGCCATATTTTCCTAGTTTAATCCAAATTAAGAATCATCTCGTTTGGATAACTAGTGAAAAAGTTGTGGCTAAGGGACTGAAGCATACTCTATAACATTTTCCAGATCAACCATCCATTTTGTTTTACAATCTTTCCTTAACCCAACTCATATCAAAACCACCTTTTCTACTTCATTTACTCCTCATTCTCAACTCCATCTCGAATCAATATCATCCAAAGAAAAATATATAGTCCATGATTAATCATGAACACCAACAATAGAACATACACATATGTTCATATTCTTCATCAACTTAGTACACAAATTCAACTTCATTTTTGCTTTCACACTACTTCTAAATTTCACCTTAATTCTTCCCATTTCAAAATCTCTTGTCCACCAAATCATCAAAACAAAACATGAATTTATCCACATTTCTCACTCACTACTTTACTCTTGTCTATCATTTCTAATTCAAGAATTTTCATTCATTTGTTCTTTACTCATGACTAGCTAATCACTAAAATTTCTTATTCCCAGTTCTAACTTCTAAGAAATGTTCAGGGTCCAACAGAGTGAGAATGAGTGAGAGCAAACTTAAGAATTAGAAATGACAATGGGTCGGACTAGGCTTGGGCTTGTCGACCTGTGGCGTAGGTTGGCTAGCCCGTTTTATCATTTTTAAAAAATTTTAAAAATGACATTATTTTTGACAAAATGATGTTATTTTGTCTCTTTTGATAGGGTTGCAAGCTAGGCCGGACCGACCTGAATTACCATCCATGTTAGGGTCGGATTACCATCCCTATTAGGGATTTAGGTTACATAGTGAGAGCGAGTGAGAGCAAACTTAGGGATTTAGGTTATAAAGTGAGAACAACAGACTAAGAGGGAGAGTCATTTCATGCGTCTGAGAGGAGTGAGGATCGACATATATGATTTTCTCTTGTTGAAACGGCATCATCTCATTTTTATCATTAAACAACGATGTTTCAATAATCAAACACACTTTTTCTAATTACGCTAGCGTGTCTAATTAATAAGGGTCTCCTGACACATGACAGTGTTACGTCAGCAAAGATAATAGTGAGACTAACGACAGGCTAGAATTGAAAAAAAATTAAAAGTTTGGACATTTTATTACTAATTTTTAAATTTCAGGTTATAATTGAAAAATTGATGAAAGTTTAAGTTTTTTTATAATTAACCCTATAAAAACATAAAAAGAAAGCTGCTTATAATTGATGACCCTCTTTTGACTCTTGCAAAGTGACTTCAGGAACATTTATGAAATATAATTAATATGACAATGTCATTTATTTTTTGTAAATTTATAATTATAACTATGATAATATTATTTTTATTGTCAAACGTAAGAATTATGACAATAAAAAATTATTTTTAATGCTGTCTATATTACTTTTAATTCAATTGTAGTTATTATTATTTATTAATAAACATATTTTTACTTGTATGATTTAGATTCTTATATTTAGTATCCATTTGATTATATTAATAATAAAATTATAATTTTTCTTTAAAATATTAAAAATTTAGGTATTTTATTGTTATTTTTAAATTTTAGGCTATAATTAAAAAATTGGCAAAAATTTGGGCTTTTTTTGATAATTAACCCTATAAAAACACAAAAAAAAGCTGCTTGTAATTGATATTCCTCTTCTGACTCTTGCAAAGTGTCTTAAGAGATCAAAACACTGTGAGTTCTCTATTCATTTATGAAATATAATTAATATTACAATGCCAATTTTTATAAATTTATAATTATAACTATGATAATACTATTTTTATTGTGAAAATTAAGAATTATTACAATAAAAAATTATTTTTTAATGGTGTCTATATTACTTTTAATTCAATTGTAGTTATTATTATTTATTAATAAACATATTTTTATTTATATGATTTAGATTCTTATATTTATTATCCATTTGATTATATTAATAATAAAATTATAAATTTACTTTAAAATTTTTCTTTTAAGTGACGGTTATAATATTTTATCATAAACATTGTTATTTATTTTATACATATAATGAGGACATTTGAGGTAAAATTAAGTTATTCGTAATTGGACTTATTTTCACAAATTATAATTTAAATTAATTAAAATTTACTAAAATTTTGTACTTTTAATTATATAAATGTTTTTATGATAAAAATGTTAATAGTGTAGTTCTACTTCTACAACTTTTGATGGGTTATATAAAGAATTACTTGACGATTAACTTGTATGAAATAATATATTAAATAATTATTTGGTGACTTTAAAAAATTTAAAGACTATTTTATAAGTTTAAACAATAATCTAAAATAATATCAGTATTAATTGGTATCGATGCCATATCGTATTAAAAGTAAATATAATATGATATAGGTATGATATTCATAAAGTTGATGATATTTTCGCCCTTTTTTGCAATTTTCAAACACAAAACAACCCATGCAGTAAGTACATTGTATATTTCAACAAAAACCGATTAATGACTTTGATATTCTTGTAGAGAAATTAAAATTTTTCATTTAATTTAAATATTACATTAATTTTATTGAACGATCCAAAACCAACCATGAGTTTACATACGACATAATGTGAAAGTATACTCTTTTTTTCATCTTTGTTTGGGTAAGCTACTAAAAGCATATGTTAAACTCTCGATCCGGCTGTCCCTACCTTATTTTATAAAGCATCTATTCATTTAATTTATATAGATCCTATATATTGAATGGATAGATGTTTATAGAATAGAATATACATATGTTTATAAAACAAAATATAAATAGAGTAATGGAAACAAATGATCTGATTGGATATCTCTAACTTGGAACAATCTTGACCAAATGTTTTTGCACATTTCTCAATGCAAGGATCTGTTAGTTGACAATGGGTAAAAAATTTATACATATGCTATTTAAATGTAAGAAACCTAATAACTACTTATAATAACTTTATTAAATCTCTCTTTCACATTTATAATAAAAATTCAACTCATTGATAAAGCACCATTTTCTTCACTAAATATCAACTTATTTAATTAGAATATAATAAATCATTTTATTACTTTTATACTGAAGGAAATTTTAATTTTTTTTAAAAAAAATTATAATAAATAAATAATAACAATAATATGCAGTACAAGTCAACAAATAGGAATAATAACAAACTTGATTGGCTGATTCCAGCCTTCTCCGTCGAACCTATATTGTTGGAAATTTGTCTAACGGTTTTGTGTTCTGTTCGAGTAATTCTCTAACTGCTCACTTTGACCAATTGAGTTCCAAAGGAATTGAGAAAATCCTATGTTTTCCAACAATATGGTACAACATCCGTTGCATACAAATTTCCCCCAAAAAAAGGGGAACCCCGTATGCTGTAAGCAAGAGTAACAAGGCATCAATGGCCTAAAAACAAGTCGAGTCCAACCTTTGGCTAGTATCTGTAAGGGCAGTTTTCAAAAGATGGCGATCATGTTATTTCAAAAAAATGTCATTAGTATCAGTATTTCTCATACAGGTCTTTATTCAGCATTAAGCGCTTCAAGTTGCTTACGAAGTTCTTCAAGGTCATCAACAGTAGTTGTAGTTGGTACAGCTGCTGGTGGGGTATTTTGAAACTCGTCTGCAGTTGGTAGCTCCCTTTTAAGACCTTCGGGAAGAGCATCTGACAAACAGTGGACAGCTATCAGGAAACTAAACCATGAAATAGAACACCGTACAGAAATCAGGAAGACGTTGACGACAAAAATGGACGCTATTTATAAGAGAAAACGGCATGCCATCCAAGTCCCCTACAGTATCATGCTGTGAAGAGACTATGCCAATTACTGGACAAACTCAGGCAGAACTAAGAATACCTGATGTAGCACCATCAATCCTTTCTGGGTCACTGTCATCAACAACACTGTACAAACAATTAAAACAAAAGGGGAAATAAGAAACAAGGAAAAACATCTGATCAATCTTCACACTCTAAACACAAAAATAAGGGGTTAAGACTATTATGTTCTGTTTGCATGCTATAAACAAGTGTACATATCATTTACCACCGTTAACTCCCCCATTAATACCTAATGTTCCATTCATTATCAGCGTGAAGTGGGCCTTCTGGAGCTACTGATGCTGCTGCTTCCAACTTGGCCTTAGCTGCAGCATCCCTAACCGGCTTTGTAAGCATATACTCTTTCTGCACAATGACAACGCCTCTCAGTACCAGCTGTGAAACCACATATATCTAGAACATGGATTTGCAGATACCTGACGCTCCAAACAAGCTGCATTTGAACACTGAGGATTAGGCTTCATTTCCATGGTGGGGAAGTAATCTTTAAGAGAATTGTACCCCTGCAACCAGGAAACAAACCAAAAACCTGTGAAAATCAACTGGCAGAGTCCACAAATACGTAGTATTTAGTATTTACTACTCTAATCTCACAACATAACGGCAACAAGGAAGACATTAGCCTAATTCATAAATGTATAGATCAAGGAAGAGTCTGCAAATTTTGGCACACAAAGGTCATCAGAGAGCCTTAGAGAGGGGGAAAACAGAATTTACCAGGTAGGGTGATACATTCCCAAACTGTAATAGAAGCTTAAGGGTATTCTGAACTAAAAGACCTGCAACCACTCCCTGAACTCAATGCCACTTACTGTTAGAAAACTAAATCGAAAATTAAATTAGGATCATTGCACAACTAAAATCTAAAATATTATACCAAATTGAACTTTGTGAAGACACTACCATGGTAGTTGGTAAAGATGCAGCACAAACTCCTTCACGCTTGAGTGTTCGCTCATCTACTCCAGATGCTACAACCTGAGAAAAGTAAAAGCTGCTTGTTATGTCAATTATCACACAACTAAAACTTCTCTATTTTGTAGCATATAAGCCTTTGGAGTAGAAAACTCTGAAACATTTAGGTTACGTCCCTCCAGATCTCCAGCCCCATATATATCTAAACTGTAAATTTTTCATTTGGACCCTTTAACTACTTGATGTTTACTTTTTAGTCAACTTCTCTAATTTTTTTCTACGATGAAAGGCCTGAATATGCACAAAGATTAAAGTGAAATTACAAATATATTCATTCCTTCTGGAATTTGAACAGTTTCACAAAGTTTAATTCTACCCAAAATCTCATTCCAATTTCAGATGAGAAGCATACCAAAGGAGGAGCACATGCAAAACAGGCAGTTTCTCCTGGAACCAATAGTTGAATGTGACCTGATACAGCATCCTCAGATACCCCTGTCAACAACTTTCTTTTAAATTTATTTCAAATACACCAATGAGGTGGACTCATTACAGAAAAGTATACAAGATAGGCAAATATCAGACAAGAGACTACGAGTAAAAGCTATTAGTTGACTTAAAGTGTGCCATTTTTTAATTATCATGCCAGAAAATCTGACAAAGGTCATAATACAGGATATTATGATACACAAACATTCAGAATGAACTGGAGTCAAATTTATTTTATCAAGCAAATTGGACTCACAAAGAATAGAAAAAAAGATAACATATTATAGTAGTTGAGAAAAGTGATGGTTACCAGATTCCATCCATATTTGATTCAACTCATTGCAAGCCTGGAAAACAATAGTAGAGTTAGCCAGGAAACATAAAATATATAATTTCTGCAAACTGGAAAAGAAATCAGACCAGTATTAAAACTTAACTAACCAGAAAGACACAATAGAAGAAGATGAATATGTAAAATGTTCACGAGCCAACATATACAATAAAATCCCAAGAAATATCGGGGTCGCGCTCTGTATTACCTGGTTAACAGCCATCCTGGCTTCATAATTATCTACACAACTCAAAACAAGATCAACTCCGCTGCCTTCTTTGCTTGGGCGAAATGTCTTATTTTTTAAACTTGACATGAAGGTATCAAAACCTTGCACTGTTGTTATGTTAAGTGTATAGCTCTGAGCAATAAAAATACATCAGAACGAAGTAGCTTTAATATATAATCATAGAGGAAAATTTCTCCAACTCTTGCAAATTAGTTATAGACATAAACATAGTGGTCAAAATGCTGATATAACCATAACTTACTGCAGTACCACCAATTATATGCAAACAGTCTTATTGAATGGCAAGGGTTTCACAGCAACAGATAAGAAAAGAGAAAACAATAAGCAATACCAACTCCCTTCTCCCTCTCCTCTTAATCAACCCCTACTGCAAAACAAAATAAATAGACACTGAAATCAAAGGGTAACTTGCCTCAAGAACAACATCTGGATTTATGTCTGAAAGGGTCTGAACAGCAGCATCAGTCTTTGTCATGCCAACCTATCAAGTGAAAGTCTATTAGTGAACATGGAAGATCTTAAGATTCATATTCACAATCAAAATCCAATTTTTTGGCTAAAATTTTGCAGCTCCAATCTGCACTACTAAGAAGAGAAGCAATGTGTATGAAAAACAAGCTCCTGTCTAACCTTTTGATCCTCGTTATATCCAACAATGATTATTGACAAAAAGAAAAAAAATCAACTCTAGAGACCTGTTCAGGGCGGAAAAAAAGCCTATTCATGTTAGCTAACTCCACTTTGTCATAATCGTACAACAAAAGACGACCTATGCCACACCTTGTTAGCATTTCAGCCGCAACACTGCCAACGCCCCCAATCCCCTGAAGTGACAAGAAAATGATCAGTTTTCATTAATCAAATTCCTCCACAGAAGTTATTGGGAAATAGTCCCATAAAGTAGAGAGATAAATGCACATCAAAGGTCCATGCAAGACAGCTATTTGGTGATATTTTCTGTCATACTCCCAAAAAAGCATGATATCAACTAAAAGAAATTGCTTTGAATAAGAATATGTTATAGCCTATCATATGTGCTTTCAAGAATATAGCTTTATCAAAAACCCAGTATTTTTCAGTTGTAAAATTCGATCGCATCTCAGAGATGACAACATCACCTTATGAAGTTTTAACCTGACATGGCTCGTCACAAAGATATCTAATTTCTTTTAGAAAGAAAATCTCAAATTTCACAATTTGAAGTACCAATTGAACATGTGAATACATGTTAGCAAGTGGACACTCATGCATCATGACACATAGAACTACCTGACAAGTCTAATTTTGAAACACTAAACGAAATTAATAAGGAGATAAATACAGACAACAATGGCAACTGAGAATTCCCGTATTCTTTCATAGTTCTCAACAATTCCCATTCTCTGAAGCGCCATTAGCCTACTATAAGGATTGGTATCGACCACCTCAGCACTCATATCCTGGGAAACGTAAGTCAATTCAGGCACAATCTTGACCATAATAACCAGTTTGAGACTGAAAAAAAACTGTGACATGAAGTGGATGAAGATAGAAATAACACCTTCACTTTAGAACGCCGTGCAGGTGCGGCGTTAGCCAGATTTGTGACATAATCCACTCGCAATCGCATCTAGAGCAGAATACAAAAACAAGTACCGGTTAGAAAAGGAGAACTCATCCAAAATTTCCTTCGAAAAACTAAATTTCACTTCTTTAAAGAAAATTGTCCCATTTCAACATCCTCAAGCACTGCGAACGCGACCTACTACAATTGCTAATATCACAAACTTAAAATTCACTCTATAGCAACCACACTCTCCTCATAACTCAAGCAAACAATAACAAAGAGGAAAAAAAGGAAAAAAATTTCTGTTTCAAATCCGAACCAATGCATGCCGATCAAAATCAATGAAAAGGAGAACAAAATCCTAGATTCTTAATCACAGTTGAATAAAAAAGGAATCAGGGCCATTTAATTGAAAGAGAAAACCTTATCGATGGAAGCATGAAGTGAGGAATCAGGAAGCGATCGCTTGAGAGTTTCGAGATCTTTGAGCAACTCTAGCAATTCCACCTCCATCTTTGCTTCTCTCTTCTTGAAATGCCAAAATCTGGAGCAAGTACACAATCAGACAACACTAAATCGCTATATCACTGCCGATCTTCTCTTTTAATTACTCGAGTCTTCACTTCAGTACTTCACGCACGTTATGCTTCATTTTCACTTCCTTTCTCTTTCCATGTTCGTTGATTCTTACAAAGGTTTAGTTAAACTGGGCCTAGAATGGGCTTCATAGAGACGGCGCATCATTTCACATTTGGATTCATATCTCACCCTCAGCCCAATGCACAGGCCGTCATTTTAGTATGAGTGGGATTTATTTACTAATCCACGTTTTAAAATAATTAGAAGAATACACTTCTTGACATGGAGTAGATAATTACAAGAATTGTTTGAATATAAAAAATAACTTAAATGCAAATTTGAATTCCTTACAGTTCATGTAAAGATCAATTTGACTTTAACTTTGTCAATAGTTGAACAAATTAACTATCTTAAATATCTTATATTTAGTACAGTAGAAATTTAAAAAAATTAAAAAATGCTTAATCTCCATTTTTTATGTACTCGAGTTCATTTTTAATATATAAAAATTTTATATTATAACTATTAAACATATGATATTTTACATTTTTTACAAAAGTTTCTTGTGATTAAAAAATATATCTTAAATTTGAAAATTTAAGGACTTGATTTAAAATATAAATTAAATTCATATTCAAATGATTCTAAAGTAAAGAAAATGTAAGTATCACCAAAATTATTTTTTTAGTTTTTTAATTCAACATTGCATGCAAAAGGGGAAAATAATAACAACAACAACACCTAGTATAAATCCTACTGCTCCACGAGTTTTGGAAAAGTTCAATAATACGCAGTCTTATCCCTAACTAGTATAGAGATTGTTCCCAAATGATCTACATGAAAAGAAAAAAAGAGAAAATGAAACAATATAAATTTTTATATGAGAAATAACATAATTTCTAATATTTGCAAATTATTTGAACTCGCCTTAGTTAGAAAATTCACCTCTTAAAGTCAAATAATTATTTTCTAGGGTCATATATCTAAATTGTGAATTTTTCTAATGCATTTTCACTTTATTTTTATTTTATAAAATGTAGCTAGTGGAGGAGCTTTGATAAATAAAACATCAAAGGCGACCAAACAACTGGTTTCAAATATGGCTGAAAATTCTCAACATTTTGGGACAATGATAGATAGAGTTGTTAAGTGTACAAATGAGGTAAGTAATATTTACTTAGAAGATAAAATTTTATATTTAACTACTCTAGTTCGTTAGGTGGATGTAGGTTATGCAATCGACATGAGTGTGTGAAATATACTCAATTCCCTAGGCAACTTACAGATATGTACCCTACATTGCAACAAGAATCCTAAGAAGCTAATGCAATAGGGGGATTTCTTGGTCAACCTTAACGAAAATATGACCCTTTTTCTAATCATAACTTTAGATATGAAAATCAAAGAGAGAAATAAAGATACCAAGTTCACAATTTTAATAGATAACCTTAACCACCTACGCATGCTCATTCTCAATCTTTAAATTTATGTATGTCTTTAGATGAAATTGTTAAGGCACTTACTACTAATACTCAATAATTTCAACAAAAAATATGAGCAAGTTTTTTGAACTTAGGAAATTATATCACTCAATTAGTTACCTCTGTTAGTAAATTAAAAGCACAACTATCAAGAAATTGCCTTCATAAAAGGCGGTGAATCTAAAGAGAATGTGACTACAGTAATATTAAGAAGGAAGGAAATTCAATCTAAATCTTTCTTACTAATAAAGGTAAAAAAGCATGAAGAAGGAAAGAAGAAAGATGAAGTTCGAGATAAAGATAAAAATAAGGTACAATCGAATTTTTCTTTACCCATATCATCTAATATACATGTACTCTTTTCCTTTGCTAGTTGGCCAAATCAAAGGAAGAGGCATATGAGAAAGAGATCTTTTATACCTTCAAAAAAGTGGAAATCAATATACCATTTCTAAAAGTCATCAAGCAAATTCTAAAATATGAAAAATTCTTGAAAGAACTATTCATAAATAAAAGGAAGCTAAAGGATAAAGATAGAATAATTTTGGGTAAGAATGTATCAGCGATTATAAATAGAAAATAACTAGAAAAATGTAAAAATCCAAGTATGTTTACACTTCCTTATATCATTAATGATAAGAAAATTGAGCATGTCATGATAGATTTAGGTGAATATATCAATGTCATGCTATACTTAATTTACTAAAGTTTAAATATGAATTCTTTGTAAGAAACTACTGTGATTAGCTAGCTGATCATTCTTTTACGTGTTCTATTAATGTTATAGAGAATGTTTTAGTTTAAGTTAATGGTTTGGGATTTCCAATAAACTTTTACGTCTTGAAAATGAACGAAGATATCACAAAACATTTAGCTTCAATTTTGTTAGGAAGATTGTTAATGAAGGCAACTAAAACAAAAATTGATGGGGATAAGGGTACTATTTCCTTTGAGCTTGATGGAGAAATAACAAAATCTAATTTTTCAAAGCAATGAAGTACCTTAATGATTTTCACTCCGTTTATCATTATGGATATTGTGGATTCAATTCTGCAAGATATTTTTAATGAAGAAAGTATTAATGATGAGTTGTAGTTTAATGAATGAGCAAGTCGATGAAACATGTGAAGTTGTAGTGTCGTTATTAATGATGCTAATAGATTCAAAAACTTTAAATGCTGAAATTACTATAACTCACAAGAAAATGTTGTCTTCTATTTTGCAGGCTCTAAAGATAGATTTAAAGGCCCTACCTAATCATCTAAAGTATGTCTATTTGGGTGAAAGAGAGTCACTACTTACGATCATCTCAAAAAGATTAAATAAAGGACAAGAAGAAAGATGCAAAAAGACATGTATGCTATCTCATAGAAATGAAATGCCTCAAACTCCAATTCTTATATCTGAGGTATTTGATGTATGAGGAGTTGATTTTACAGGTCATTTTCCTTTATCTCATGGTTTTTCTTATATACTTTTAGCAGTTGATTTTGTTTCAAAGTGCATGGTAACAAAAGCTACCAAGATTGATTATTCAGTAGTTGTTGTAGGTTTTATAAAGTTTAATATTTTCAATACATTTGGAGTTCCACGAGCCATTATTAGTGATTAGGGGAGCAACTTTTGCAATAGAGTAGTGACAACTTTATTTTAAAAGAATGAAGTGCATCATCGAGTAGCCACCATATATCATTTATTAATGAATGGACAAGCAAAAATATTGAATATAGAAGTGAAATCTATTTTAAAATGGTAATTATGAGAAGAAAGGGTTGAATTCTATGTCTAGACAATGCTCTTTGGGCTTACCATACAACCTACAAAACACTAATATGAATATCTCCTTACTGCTTGGCTTTTAGTAAAGCTTAGTATTTATCTATGGAAATTGAACATAAAGCTTATTAGGCAATGCAACATTGTAACTTGGATTTGGAAAAAGCTTGGGGAGGCAAGGAAATTGTAATTGCAAGGGCTAAAGAAACTTGGATACTTAAGAGAATTCAAAAGTTTTCAAAGAGAAAATCAAATTGGTCCATGATAATTTGATCTTGAGGAAGCAATTTGAGGTGGGAAAAAATGTTATTATATAATTCTTAATTAAAGTTCATTCCAAGTAAGTTACATTATAAATGGATTGGTCCTTTTATTTTCAATAATATATTTCCTTATGGTGCAGTGGAAATAAGGAGTTTAGATACTAAAAAAAACTTCAAGCTAAACGGACATAAATTGAAACCATCTTATAATGATATGATGGTTTTAAGTGTGATAAATATTGATTTGGCAATTCTCTAATATGCAAAAGATTGAGAAGAAAAAATATTTTCAAGCATAACAACATTAAACAATTATGCTCTTTAGGAAGCAACCCAAACATTATGATTTTTTTATTAGTTTCATTTCAATTATTCATAAATTTATCTATTTGTTTTGTGTAGTGTTTTATTCGTGTAAGGAAAAAATTAGGTCTTAAATTCTAGAATACTTAAATTCATAAACAAAATCTAATTAAGCTAAATTTCAAAATACTAAAATTTATAAGACATAATCACGCCTTATGTAACTCAATTTAAAGTAGTAGCCGTCTTAAGTTCTAAAATACTTAAATTTATAAGACGTGAGCTTGCTGGAATAGAATTCCTTAAATTTCAAAATACTAATATTCATAAGACGAGATCACTCTTTGTAGATGTTAGTAAACTGTTTATTAAGGAATTTGTGGTTTTAAAAAAATAAGAAATAAAAATAATAACATGATGATATAAATAAATAAAAATAAAAATGTAGGATTTTTATATTTAAAAAAATAATAGTTCAAAATACAAAAAATAATAACATAATATAAAACCAAACCCTAACTTTGTTTTTACTTTTTTTAGGTTCTGTCTCCCACCCCACATCAATATCTCTGAGCTCCACCAGTGTTCCACCAAGCTCCACCAAATAGCTCTATGTCCCAAGCATCAAGTTACACCAAGCGTTAAGCTTCAATAGCAGTACTGGTGCAACACCCAAACAAGCAACGTCCATCAACTTCTCTAGCTAGCATACATCAAGCTCTCATCAACTATATACCACATCAATGCCCTACAGACACAACCAAGTGCACCACACCAGTAGACTAGGTAAGGTCCATAAGCCACAAGCCCACCAACAAGCAGCAAGTGTCACAAGTGAATAGCGTTTCAACAACATCCATAAGCAAGTTTACCATGCAACTTCCCACTTTCATAGCCATCTGTAACATCCTGTATGCTCTATATATAAGAGACAACTTCTTCTTTTTCCCCATTTTCTCATATTTTTATTTTAACCCCCAAAAGCTACTATTTATGAATTTCCTCTCTTTAACCATTCTCCATCGTCGGTGACTCAAACCGATTAGTTTTATATACCAATCTCTTCCTCTTGATGAGCCCGTTACAACTATACCCCTTTTAGCCATCGTCATCTCTGGAATCATCACAAAAATTGAGGACAAAACTGATGAAAAACGTCAATCATCGATCCGTCGCTTCTGGTGGTTGTTGAGTGTCACCACCACCACCAATCAACTTGTCTCAAAGTCAGGAATAAAAGCCTCATGGTCTCATCGCCAACCACCCCCCGAATCATCGCCAATCGCTGGATTAACTTATTTTTCTTCAATTTGTTCAAATCTGTTGAGAATTTGAGTATGTTGCTTTGGAGAAAGATGTTATACTAATCAAGATCATTCATTTGGTATAAACATTGTTGAATTCTGATAATAAAGATTTTTAGGTGACTGGAGGGAATATTCCGGTGACCGGAGGAATATTCCAGTCGTCGGAAGTACTATTCCAACGACCATTTTGGTTGCTTTTGTAAAAAAAATTTAAGAGTTATACCAATCATTTTTCTCTAAAGAACCATTGTGATATTTTCAACAGTTTGCAAATTAAAAATCATGAAATGTTTCGGCGAGAATATGAGAAATTTTTTAATTTCATAAAGGGACTGCCTAGGCAATTCAAATGATACATAAATTGTTACTGAAGCCTAATAACTCCTAATTAGCATTGATTGAGATATTTTCTTTCGATTTACTAAGTATAGCAAGAGAAGAACCTCATCGGAAGGTTTGAATGGGCGAATTCTATTACCAGGGAATTTACCGACGGAATTTGTACATATTCCGTCAGTAAGTTTATTTAGCGACGGAATTTATTGACGGAAAAAGGCATCGGAGATATAGCCGTTAGTAAATTTAACGACGAAAATTTTCCATTGGTAAATTTACGGACAGAATTATCGGGGGTAAAAATTTTCGTCGGTAAATTTACCAACGGTTATTTTGTTCGGTCAGTAAATTCTTCTGTCAAAAAATTACCAACGGATTTTGTAATTCCGTCAGTAATTAGTGACGGAATTTTTTCCGTCAGTAAATCCAATATATTTATCAATGAAATTTTTTCTGCCAGTAAATTTGCTGAAAACTATTTTTTAAAATTTACCTGCAAAGTGTTTAGTTTCTCTGGAAGCCACCATGGAGAGAACTTCATTATTTCAAGTAAAAGAATTAAAATATTAAAATTCATACTAAAACAGAACTGAAAATAAAGAATTGAAATCATTTTTTCAAATAACAAACATTTCATCAAACACCTTACATGCATCAAAAATTTATCTCAACATCACAACTTAAATCACATCTTGTCCCTTCTATCACTAACATTTATACCTTAAATTTGTTTTATAATAATAAAATATACAAATAAACGAAAGTAATAAATATCCAAATTAACTTTCATCTAATATATGAAAAAACAAATGACAGTAGTTGCAAAAATACTTCTACCGAAGGACACGATGACAATAGCCGGAGAAGACAACTCCATCGAGCAAAAAAGGAGTCCACAACAGAGAAATGGGCTCCAAGAAAACCAAAGAGAAGATATAAGAAAAGGAAGAAGAAGACACAAGTGGGAGGGAGATGTCGGGTGAGTTTAGATTTAAAAAGAATTTACCAACTGAATTACCGACGAAAATTTTCGTAGGTAAACTCAAAAAAATTTTATATCGCCAATAATTCTCGCCTTTTTACCGATGGAAAGAAAATTTCTGTCGCTAAATCCATTTACCAACGGAATTTACCTACGAAATTTTTCGTACGTAAATTCAAAATTTTTTATTTCGCCAAAAATTTCCTCCATTTTTGGCGACGATATATGTTCCATCGCTAATTTTGTCACGACGAATTTTCTCCAAATTTAGCGACGAGTATTAGTACCATTGCTAAATTACTCAATTTTATCGACAGAAATATGCTTTCCGTCGCTAATTTTCAACGGTATATTTTTTATCGGTAATTTTTCGTCGCTAAATTATAGTGATTACTGACAGCCATATTTTTTCGTAGCTAACGTCCGTTGCAAGTTTTGCCATGACGAATTTCCTCCAAATTTAGCGACGAGTATTAGTACCGTCGCTAAATTACTCAATTTTAGCGACGAAAATATGCTTTCCGTCGCTCATTTCTAACGGTATATTTTTCGTCGGTAATTGTTCGTCGCTAAATTATAGTGATTACCGATGGCTATATTGTTCCGTCGCTAACATTCGTTGAAATTTTGTTCACAACAAATTTTCTCCAAATTTAGTGATGAGTATTAGTACCGTCACTAAATTACTCAATTTTAGCGACAGAAATATGCTTTCCGTGGCTAATTTTTGACGAAAATTTTTCCGTTGCTAAGTTTCCGTCGCTAATCTACATTTTTCTTGTAGTGCTACTATTACCCTAGTTATACCAGCAAGTGAATAATGATCAATGCTGGGAACATTTAGCAATGCATAACCACACACACACACACACACACATAGATATATATATTATAGTAATGCGTACCCGTTTTAGTATAAGTCTTTATATCGAATTAACTACAATAAATGGATATGTTGTGTTGGGTATTACATGCATGCATTGGTCATTGCATAATTGAATGTTTACTTGATAAATTCCATGCTTAATAATTTGATATGTATTATTATGTTCGATTGTAAGGAAGAAAAGATTTGTAGGACGTGCCATCTGATAGGTATGCATCAGGACCAGATGCGCACTAGTTATGAATATGAAAGTTGTTTTGTTTATGATGTTTAGATATGTTATTGGGCGAGATATATATATATATATAATGAACAGGTATATATAGTAATGCGTACCTATTTAGTATAAGCCTTTATATCGAATTAACTAAATTGATATGTTGTGTTGAGTATTGCATACATGCATTAGTCATGGCATAATTGAATGTTTACTTGATAAATTCCATGCTTAATAATTTGATATGTATTGTTATGTTCGACTGTGAGGAAGAAAAGATTTGTAGGACGTGCCATCTGATATATATGCATTAGGACTAGATGCACACTAGTTATGACTATGAAAGTTGTTTTGTTTATGATGTTTAGATATGTTATGGGTCGATCATGGTTAATGCTTAGCTCCTGATCAAACCCTTATTTGTAATGCTTATGACTTTGGACGTTTTGAGCGAAGGTTGATATGTTGGTGATGTTTGACTTCCCGCGGCCCCTTTGGATTAAGAGAGCCTTATGACTACATGAGTATAGGAGCATGGTTGGGCCATTGGTGATGCATAACTCCCTGCAGCCATTCGAGATTTAAAGTTGTGAGGGCTTACCCTTAGAGATTAGGGTCCTACAGATATTATTCCCCACAATTTATTTATGTTGTTGATGTGTATGTATTTTAACATTCATGCATGACTACGCGCATAACATTGGGTATCGTAGGACGATGTAAGCTTACTCAGCAAGATCTGACTCCCTTCTAGTTTTTTTTTTCAGATCAGCTACCACCGACTTCGCAGCAGTGACTCCTGTCACATGTCCGCTACGGCCTAACTATGTTTGTATATATTCTTTCATTAGTTTCATTTATCTTATATTGTAGCGTCCATAGTAACAGGATTTTATGAGTTGTAAAATTTCTTTCTGACGCGCACTATTGTTATTGCATTGTATGGACTTGTTGCGTTCTTAGGGTTTGAATTTATTTTGTAACTAGTGGTAGGCTTACGCGTCACCTGGGGTTTTGAATCTCGAGTCTTACATGCCCGTCACCGGCATGACACCATTTGCATTAGTGCTTAATAACGATGATACACTTTAACCATTTCCACTAGAGCACCAACCTCAATAGTTCAACACCAAATCCCACTAGCTTAGAATACTAAATTCCAAGTTGCATAAGTAGTTCTACAAGTGATCTAACTCCACTATAACCACACTCTACTAGCTTTAATGAGAATTCTCAAACAATCTATACAATGTTTGTAAAGTGTTTGAACTATCAATTTTATGCACTATTGTAGTTTTTTATTTCTAATTTATTTATTTTATTGATTAATATTAGTTGTTTTATTTTAGTGATTAATTGGTTGTTCTAATTATTGTCTAGGATTAGTTTTTCTTATTCACAGTTGTCATAGCTATGAAAAAACGAAAGGCACCAACAGGACAGTGGCAAGAACTAACTCTATGACAAATTCAATCAACACACCTCCATGTCTATCTACAACATAATGCATTTCATTTTTAATGCCCATAATTTAAGGGAGTATTATAAGCTTTGACTTATTTTATAAGATTATTTTATTGAACGTGAACATTTTATGCACATATTATGGATAATATATGATTTAGGTATGGAGGAAAGTTATGATCAAATAAATCTTTATCTTTCTTTAAAAAAGATTTGTGATTTGTGCTTGAACTCATGAATAATACGATTCATATGTTGATTATTCCTTGTGGCTGCTTAAAATTTTCTGAGTATTTTTTAGAAATAATCCATAAGTTAGGATACATTTTTGGTTTAAGTTTTCATGTATGAGAGAGACGAGCATAATTAGTATTTTCATTAAAATAAAGTATCACATTGGTTTTATTGAATGAAAATATGCAATACTTGATGCATTTGGACAACCATATGAGCTTTTAAGCCTAAAGACAATTCATCACATTTGTGCTCGTATTCTTTTCATTGTGTTATGTGTTATCAAACATAACTTATTTATGCTAAAACTTACTTTTGAATGCATTTTAAGAACATATTATTGTTGAATTTATGCAAAAAGATGATAGGGACATTTAGCACAACTATATTTGACCTAGAAAAGTCTGCCTTAGTTATTACTGATAGAGAACTAATTTGAACTTTGACCTTTCTTTTCTTGCATGTTAACCTTGTTATAGGCCACTTTTACCCTTCTTTTGTTGATGTCCTTAATAATTTTGAGCTCATAAATTGAATGAGTTATATAAAGCTTATTTGCATAAGATTTTGACTATTTTCATAAAAAGTTAATTAATTGATTCAAGTTGCATTGTTTTTTTTTTTACTTTTTATAAAATGGGGAGGAAGTGTAGTAAAAAGAAAGAAAAGAAATCTCCTCTTTGATTTTCTTGTTAAAAAATAAAAAATGATAGGCGGGTGAAAGGATGATATTTGAATCAGTTGAATTTTAGCACTGATTTGAGTTAAAACATATGTGGATAAGTTTTTATGATTTTCTTCAATTTGTTTAACCTAAAAACTTCTTTTTGCTATACCTTTGCCTAAACCACATTACAACAGCTCTTATTAAGTCCCTTTAATTTATACATTAAATTCATTTTTGGTAAGTGGTAGGTATATGATTCATGAGCGAACTTATAGAAATAACTCGTTATGCTTTGATTTGAGAGCTAAATGAACCCTAAATACTTTAAATGTACATAACAAAATATATGAGAGGTTGTCAGTTTTGTTTCATTTGATTTTGGTGGAATTGATGAGATGTTATATTTTCATTTTTAAAATGGGTCCTATAGGTGCCTCTTCTCTCAATTGATATTTTATCTTAAAACTTTAATATGTATTTACTTTTGTAATATTTCTGGATAACATAAAGAAGATGAGAGGTTGTTATAAGGATGAGTGGTGTATTGAATTAATGAATACTTGAGGACAAGCATGGGTCTGGTGTGAGGAAAATTGATAAGAAGTGATTTGGTTATGTTAATTGGCATTATCTCTTTTATTTTTGATTGATTTTGATGCTTAATTAATATTTATTTTATTTTAAGAGGTGATAAGTAGAGATTAGCTCAAATTTGAGCATTATTTGTTAAAATCATGAACTTAAAAAAAAAAAGATGACAAATTGCTATAGTTGATAAGGCAAGATAATGTCTAAAGCCAGATTTACTCTAAGAGTTTCGTTTCAATTAGGAGACTTATTATCATCTTTATTGTTTAGGGATTTATATTTTTTAAGAAGATAATCTCTAGAATATTGAAAGAAGTTAGTTTTGTGTAGGAAAGAAGAGGGGAAAAATGTTACACACACCATCTTCATAATTCTCTTTTCGTTTCTCTTCGTGTTTTCTCTTCAGCTTTCAACTTTTCTTCTATTTTTGTGGTTGAACTAAAGCCATGAGTGTTTAAATCGAGGTATTCTGATTTAGGAGGATTGAAAACGCTAGTTATAACCTTTTGAAGTTTTGTTTCAAATTTGGATATTATTTTAATTCAAGTATTCCTTGTTTTATATTTTTATTTCATAAGTAATCAATATTGATTAATCTGACAAACTAATTTGATGTTGATTATTCTACAGCTATACATGAATTCAATGATCCATAATTGTCATGAGTGATTGGTATAAGTAACAAATAAGTTATTTATGAATTTGCATAGTTAACTTATGATAAATAAAAAAATAGTTGCAACGATCTAAATTATTAAATTTAGGCTCTTATCTTTTCATTAAGTTTATTAATATCATTTAATTGATATGGAATGCCATCGTACTCAATCAATTTATAGTAAGTTTTGGTTTGAATACTAGGTTTGAACTAATTAATTTAGGAAAATTAAAACTTATCATATCTACCCTAATAGGTTTCAGACTAACTGTTTAAAATTTGAAAATTATTCTTTTTACATAAATAATCAAAGTTACAATTAGATGATATCTTTCCCTTGAATCAAAGTTAAGTACCATTGACTTTCTCACTTTAATACTTATATGATTTATTTTGATTCCTTGTTAAATTTTCGTTTATTAGTTAATTAATCATAAATCTCCCATTTTGTTTTATTAATTGAAATTAAGATATCTGACCTAGTTCTATAACTACTACAAGAGTTTAGCGATTGAAATTAATTTTGAAGGTTTCAACAACCTATTCAGTCACTCATGGTATATAAATAAGAGGAGACTCTTTTATTAATAAATAAAATGTTGAATTCCCATTTCCTATTTTGCAACATACTACATTTGTCACCTCCTCATTGAACGTTAAAAGTTGATTAAGCAACCAAAAGAAAGTTGGTCTTGTAGATAGAGTCCATAGAATGTTTCCTTTTAAAAGGTAACCATGTGAAGTCATCTTATCGAAAGAGAATTTTTGTCTCGAAGAACTCTCAAAGTCTTTTGATTAAAAAGACTTTATTGGTTACTTTGTTAGATTCTCAATCCTCCTTTCTCTTTATCCGTACATGATAAAGACATATACCTATCAAAAGGTTGTGCTCTTTTGCTATTGTATTGGCATGAAAGTGGTTCAGCTTACAGGAGGAGCCTTCTAAGAATTTCCAAACACCGACCCCTCACTTTTACTTCGGGTTTATATATGAGAGAAGGAAGAGAATAAAAAGGTTTATACGATTGGATGAGAATGAATCTCGGTGGAGACTGATTTTATTGTTAGTGGTTGCTTATTTCTTTGTAATTTTATAAATGATGTTCATTTTGATTTTTGTAAAAGATCTATGAACTGTGCAATTTATACTCTTTCAAAAAATGCTAATTTTATGTCAGGTCTTGTTTATTGGAATTTATCTTTTCATTTTGTATTTCTTCAGCTTTAACTGTGGACAAAATTTATTAATGTAGATTCCTTTGTTCGATTTCAAAAAAAAGAAAAAGGCCCAACAGCAAGTGGCCCGTGAAGTGGAGGCCTACGAATATCCACCGCTGATATTATGCCATACCAAATCCTATTTATAACCAAACGAAAATTTTGAGAAAAGAAGATAAAATTGGTAACCTTATCTCCGCTTTTGGTTACAGTCCAAATCAAATCTCTGCATATAGATACTAAGTGGAACCCACAAGCGCAAAGAGATTCAAATTCGCCATCAATTTGAACACATGACACGCTCGTGTCACACAACTTGCACCATTGCCTTAACCCCACAGAGAAGAGAGATTGAGAGGTATGTTTCGCAGACAATTTTCCTTTGGGAGACTTTTTGTGAATTTTAGTTTGATACGCTACAACCCCTCATGTCATACCCGCATGAGCATATCATATGGGTTGGGAGTGGTAGTGCTCACGCTTTGTTCTCTCAATTTCCATTTAAGTTGTATCATTCATTGAATATCCACAAACCTAAATATGCCACCCTCGTTTACTATCTTGCATCAATTGTCAAGTATATACCACAAACCCTAAGCTACTTTAGATGAAAAGAAAAAGTGAATGAATCACCTTCATTTTTCCCAACAAAAATCTAGCGATAAGATTCTCCAATTGTTTCGAATACATGAGCCACTCCTTCGATTGGAAGTGAGAATTTTCATTACAAGCAACGTTTGTCAACCTTGCTGTCCCTGTTTGTTCCTGTCAACTCCTTGGTTAACAAATTTTAGGGAGGAAGGAGACATCCTTATTAGTCATAAATGTGACATATTACATTTACTTGTACATTTGCAGATTGATTTTGATGGGATTGAGTTTGACCCTTCCAAAACACTGATTCAAGACTTGTCCTCTCCAATAATTCCAATTCTTGCCTCTCAAGGAATCCAACTTTGTATATATCCTTATCATGTCCTCTACTTGCAAAGACGAACTGTTCAAGATAGCTTCCCACGCATCTAGTGTCCGCCCTTCTTGTGGGTATATACCTAGAGTGCGACATTCGTGGAGATTGTTACTTTTTCTGCTTCATATCATTATAATAAACAAATCACCATACGTCAATTGCAGATTATAGAACTACCCCAATGGCTCCACTAGCCTATGTTGCAAATAGAAGGCTTATGTTGTAAACTAGGAACTGTTATAATGTGTAACTTATAAGATACTATAATATCTAATGAATGGAACGAGAATTGTAGCAAGTCATGGATATAATGATGAATCAATAAATTTTAGGAAAAATTAAATACGGAAATACCCTTTAAATATAGATACAACTTAACTTTTTATATATATATAATTGACTTGAGATTAGTTGAATTTTAAAATACTTATTATTTATGTTTTAAATAGAAGTTTTTATAACTTAATCATTGAACTAATTCATTACTTTAGATGTGCCTTCAATCTTCAGTGTATTTATTTATTTTTCAGGGGTATTTTTGATAATTCCAATTTTGTGTTGGAATAATTTATAAACTCTTTATGTTTTAGGGTTGTATGCCGTTGAAAAAACCTAGCTACACTCCTCTTGTAATTCTTCCCTCTTTTAATTTTAATTTGTGATCTATTGTTACTTGTGATCGTAGTCTTAAACAATTGGGGTGAAACACATAAATCTGTGTGTTGTACAATTGATTATTTTGTTTCTTTTTATTTTTTGCTTAATTTCCTTAATATATTATTTTTATCTTTTCAAATTTCACGTTATTTCTATTTTTGCAATTTAAAAAGAATGCATGATAAATATTATTTAATATTATTTTAGAATCACTTTTTTTCTTTTGTAAATACTTAAACTTTTAGTTCAAATGGCAATACCACTAAGTATTTTACCTTTTCTATCCTAGAATTTAAATTGAATTTAATAAAACATTTTTATTTTGTTTATTTAAGAAAACAAAGGCAATTAATTACACAATTTCTCAATATAATATCATAAATAAACTCTTTAAAATTATCAAGTAGTAAGAAGGCAACACTTTAAAAAATTTGGATATACAAAAGGTCATATGAATTGAATTTATTATTTCGCACACATTAAAATATAAATTTATCGTTTTTTATCAATTATAGGATGGACCTTCTGCTTCAAGAGCAAGTTGGCTTAGTACTCATTCTTCACTATAGTTTCTAAATGTTTTTCGACATGAGGAAATACATATCTGAGTGTTTTCTCTCCATACGTACTCAATAATGGAAAAGTTGAAAAGGTAATTATGTTACGATCCATGCCCATCTGCTATCAAATACTACCTAGACCTAACCAATTTAGACCTATCTTTCTCTCGAATCTCACATGTCCTCTTTTGCCTGACTCCTTATGGCACAACATGGGTAAAACGAAAGGAGTGCCACTAAAAATCATGACCCTGAATTGTGCCAGCTCCAAGTGACCGCGCATGCATGGTGTCTCCTACTAGTTTTGCTTTGGTGGGGTTTCAATACCTATCCATTGTTTCCATATCAAAAGCTTCTGACCCTTTTCATTTCCCTCCACCATCTAAGCATTCCTCCTGGTCTCGTGCCCGAACAACAACAACAAAAGTTGTTTATATCGGTTTTTGGCAATCCTTAAACACCCAGCAATCCGTTCCCTTTCTCTTTTCTTTTCTTTTTTTTTTTAACCTCTTTTGCCGTCCACTACTCGTTCGTACTTTTCTTATTCGTTTAACATATGAAAGTCTATTATTGAATTGTTCTGTAATTATGTCTCCGTCCAAGTTGTAATCACATTCTCACATGCACAGTTTCGGTCTTAGATCATCCCCATCTCTCTCTTACATAAATATATAATTGTCGTTTTCATTCTTGCTTGAGTTCAAGGTCAACAACACGAGTTCCTGGCCATGCATAATTATGTATTATTAGTAGTGCACGACCATATGTTTCAGGATTTTTTTTTGGGTGCTACGTAGATACATTGAATTATGTATAAATTTGTTATTTTAGTTCAAACTAAAGAAACCAATAATGGATCAATATTTGTTTCTCATCAATATAGCATTGGAATTCTAATAAAGCCTTTCTACCTTGAGTTATCCAAATCGAGATTATTATTAGAATTAAGCTTGAGTCAACTATTGTTAAAATGATTAGAACTAGTCAGTTAGATAATTGACCCTTACCACTTATAAACTCTTTAACAATTTCATACTTAGTAAATATGAGATACTATAATACTCTCCTTCAAGTGCAACTGTGACTAGACATCCAATTGTTACTTGAAATAAGCACAGTGATAATCAGACCAAACCATCTATTTTAATACCATATTAGAATTAGGCTTGGGTCAATTATTTCTAAAATGACTAGAACTAGATGTTTGAATAATCGACCCTTATCACTTATAAATCTTTTAACATTTTTATGCTTACTATTATAATAACTACAAGGATGAAGGCGAAAAAGTTCATGCATGCTTTATTCAATCTCACCGTCCCCCTAGGTGGATAGCTTGGACCAAGCCACCTCCTGGTTTTGTGAAGCTCAATATAGATGGGAGCGCGGTTGGTAATCCCGGTAGAGCGGGTTATAAGGGCCTTATTAGAGACATGGAGGGCCATTGGCTTGCAGGATTCTCTGGCTCTGTTGGTATCGCGACAAACATACTCGTGGAATTACAGGGGCTCAAACATGGTCTACAACTCACGTGAGACTTGGGGTACCGCAGTGTGATTGCGGAAACCGACCGCTTAGCTATAGTTAATATTATTTTTGACTTGCCGCAAACTTATCATCTTCACCTTGTTTTTATTCGGGATATTCAGGAACTTTTGGCTAGACAGTGGCGTTGCTCCCTTTACCATGTTCTTCGTGAAGGCAATTATTGTGCGGACTTTCTTGCCAAGATTGGATCGTCACAGGTGCCCATGTGATCTTATTGGTCGACTCCACCCCTTGAGCTTCGTTTGCACCTCGAAGGTGACTGTCAATTTATTGTCTTTTTGAGGAACTAGTTTCCCCAGCCCTTACCCTCCTCACCAAAAAAAATTATTTCACTTGGGGCTAGTGACCGACCAAACCCTAGGAGTTACATAGGGGAAATAAAAAAAAAGGAAAAACTGTAATCGAGTGATGGAACCTTGCTTGTGATAATGGCTAATTCCAAAGTTACTACCTTGATATACATAGAAATTTCAAAATACCTTCGTAGAACATGGATTGTCATAATGTCTTTCACATCTGGGACAGAGAAGATCTTGTCCCTATCTTTATCAGTTCGGACTTAATTAATCATTGCGTTAAACTCATCTACTTTTGTAGAATAAGTTAATTAATATCGATCTTATCAAAAACAATGGTTGAGGTCATAAGTGAGATTAAAGTGTAGAAGACCAAAAGTTAATTACAAGATTTAAGTGACACGCAACAAGAACATGAAGTGACGAACAACACAAAGACTTTTATGAAGGGTGTTGTCTGATCAATGTACGAAGGAATCAATTGGCTAACAGCGTGCTCCTGTGGGTGCCCTTTGAAGCAAGTTGAAGACAAAACAGCGACCTTTGGCGTTAGATTTCATAATAACTTATGTTGTTAGGTACCAATGCACGATGTTTGTACCAATCAACTTACCATAATTACACGAAATTATTAACTTGGAATGATGAGGTGCTTGAGATTTGACTCTCAGATATCGTTTCACATTAAAAAAGTATTTGAAACGAGACTTAGAGTATTGACAAAACGCAAACAGGACATAAATTCATGCTTTATCTTCTGTTGAAAGGATAAAATATATCAATTCAATTCCAAAGTTTTGTGATGAATAAGTTTTCGAGCCCAACGTTTGATTGTCAATGTTTTTAAAATTGGATTAGCAGTTAAAATGACAAGTTTAAAAGTTTAAGATTTAAATGATCTAATTGATATTAGATTGCTATAAAATTAATTAAAGATTAAATATAATTAAATAATTTAAGAAATTTATTGTTATTTATAAAAAATTTTAAAAGTTTAATTAAAAAAGAGACTATTAAATAAAAATTAATCAATTTATTTTAGATTATAAAAATTTATTAATTTATAAAAACTGATTGATTAATTAATAAAACAATTATTTTTAACAACAAAAATTATTAAATTAAATCAAAATAAAAAATTAATAGATCCATAATTTTCAATATTAAACTGCGTAAATCGATTCAATATTTAAAACATTGATAATTATATTTTGCAAAGTAGGCTCCAAAGTACTAACTCAAACCATGGGGAACTTTTATGTTGGGTCAATTTTGAGTTAAAGTTAGTTTCAAAAACCAATGTCTAGGTTTTAATATATATTGTTGGTTTGTTTCAAATACCAATGTCTAGGTTTTAATATATATTGTTGGTTTGTTTCAAATACCAATGTCTAGGTTTTATCATAATTCAAAGTGCAGAAAAAGACTAGAATCATCCCATTAAGGGAATGTTGAATTGATAGTTTAATGCCATATCTTCAGTGAAATTTGTTGGAAGTTAGTTTATAATCATGATTAAGAGTTTGTAATATCAAAAAATATTATTTGTAGCGCCTTTAGTATAAATTTGTTTTTATCTGTATAATATAAAAGTTATAAAAATATTTTTTACAATTTTAAATTTCTTAATAAACATCATAATTTTTGTTAATTAAAATTTTAATATCTTTTTAAAAACTTAATTTAAAAGAGATTTAATCTCAATTTAGAATAAGACAATCTCTTTTTTAAAAAAATTTAATATTCTAAAAATATTGTTGTGTAGTGAAATTTCTTCGACTTTCATCTAAGAGCTATATTTCTTAAATTTTATCAAAATTGTCACCTATACTTCTCAAAATTATAAAAGATCAATGATGGCTTACATAACTGACAAGATAGCATATTTTGTAATTTTCATACACTTGATTAGAAGTTAGAATTTTAAACCCCAACTTCAAGCTCTAAATTCTTGGAATGGATGAAGAAGAATTTTACAAGCTTGGAAAGTACGCGCATCATTGTCAATTATCTCTAATGGCTCTAATGGCTTACTTGCAGCAGTTGAACATCAGAACATGAAACATATTATTCACAACTTGCTTGTCATTTAGCGAGGAATGGCCACGTATCTTCTTCCACTGAAACCCGTCACATCATTCAATGGTAGATTTTCCCCCCACCAGCAGATTTCTTGACAGACAAGGAACAAAACAGATTAAGACCCTAGTACAGATTACACTGCATAAGTAGGAAAAGTGATTGCCTGACTGGATTAACTGGCGATCGAAAGTCAATTATAGTTTAGAGATCGCACGGGCAGTGAAATCAATCAAGTAAATAAAGAAAAACAATAGAAAGATACAGAAAATTTTACATGAAAAACTTGAGTTTCTGATGAAAAACCTACTGGGTGAAGTGTTGGCTTATGCCTTGCAGTTAATCACTTTAGTTATAATTTAACGACAAATTATTTGAAGATATTCCTTATCTTATACATGTTTAGATATATATGATAAAGTTCATGAGATAATTATACATTACAAATGAAATTATAATGTCATTATAATTATGAGATTCATATTACATTTATGTATTATTCATAAATGTTCCTAGTCATTATTTTATTAAGATTGGACATTAATAAAACATAAAAAGACTAGCATACGTTTTGTTTTTTCTTATGAAGAAAGTAGTTGATCTTATAGGCTAAAGTATAATGATACTTAAACAAACATCTGAGTGTTTGTTAGAGAACAAATTCAATAAATAAACCCGATATGAGAAATCAATTTGAAACATTAGTTGTATGTTTATGAAATTCTCATTGTAATGATTGTATAAGTGATCAATTGACTTGAAGTTACCAAAGTTATTTTGTATAAGGATTGCAATATTTTGATACTATTTATGACCTATTTAATCATGAGTCGATCAAATAGTAGAGTCACTGGATGTAACATAAATTATATAAAGATAGTTGTATGATCAAGATAGGATTCATCACCCCAAAGTAATTAGAGAGAATGTTTCGTTATTTTCGATTAGTACTGATTCAGGAAATTCTTGGCCAAAGCATAATGGTGCTTTGTAAATAGTTTACAAATGTCTTAATTGAATCGATAGTTAATAACGAAAAACTAATATGATTAGACTCAAAATAAAGTAGACATTAAATTTATGTTTTATGTCTAATCGAAGCATTGTATGATAAAATGATTGAATTATATAAAAAAATCATGTACAAAAAGGTTAGTTAAAACCACTTTGACATTCCTAAATATTTGGATAGTCATGATGCGTTGTAAGACGTTATTGTTGATCTATCATTATAAATTATTTAATTAAAGAATTAAAGATAAATTAAAAGAAGTTTTAATATTTCTAATTCTAATTATGAATTAAAATTATAATTTATAACTATTGTCATTATGTTTTGGAACCTAACATGTCTCACATATAGAATGGGTTGAAGAGAGCAAAGTTAATTTAATCAAATTAGACTTGATTATAAAATTTGAGAAATTTTATGATTAAATATGAGATATTGAATTTTATATGGGCATAATTGATATTTAATTAGAATTATTTTTAATTTTAATTAAAGCTTAATTGAAATTAGAATTAAATTTCAGTTAAATTACTAAAACGTTCAAAGCTTATTATAAATAGACTTAAGCTTTATAGAGATAGCACTTCTTGCTTAACCATCTTTGTAAGAATTACAGAGTTCTCTCAATATATTCTGTGGATACTGTTAAAAAGCAGACACTTATGCGGCTAGAGTGGTTGAGACAGATCGATTTCGAAAACGATTCGAGAAATACAAAAAAATAAAGATCAAGCTTCAGAATAAGGTATAAATTAAGTTTCCGCTATATTATAATTTGAGTTAATCATTTTATAGAATTAAAGTGATCTTAATTTTCGAGAAATTAAAATACAAAAAAGTTTCGTAATTGTTCTACTGTAGTCGGGATCAAATCCTGACTCAGTTTTCCAACACAAAGAGAGCCCAAAAATATATACTATATCAATGGAAAAAATATCACAACTAGTTTTCTCTCTCACACGTAATCCCTATGATTAATGAAGAATACACAAATACGATTTTACAAAAGACCCCCTAAGGGGGTATTTATATAATAGTATAACCTTATGGTAGAAACCTACATATAAAGTAGGAATTTGAAAATAGTGTCATACATAAAAAGGAAAGAAAACCTACATAAAGTAAGAATTTACATAAAATAGAAATCTTGAAGGCTTGAGTTATTATCGCAACATAATGTCTTACATGAATCTAGTAAAATGTCAATTGCACTATGCACTTGTTATGAATTTAATTCCAATGTTTAAACATAACCAATAAACAGCTATTTTATCCATATCCAATGATGCACTTAAGTTTTCATAATTATTAAATTGAAGAATTTAATGAGTCATCCAACTACAGTCGATTTTAGGAACATATAAAATATCAGCAAGCCACGAATGTTACATGTGTCCTATATCTATATATATATATATAGGCTAGGGAAGTATGGTGTAAGGTGGCAGCAAACGCAGCATTCATTTTCTAACTAGAGCCAAAAGAGTTCACCTCCTTTTGGTGATAATGAAAAGGATTTATGTTCCACCAACTCCACATCTTCAGACCTTATCCACTACTTTTCCACACTTCCAGACTCATTATCCGTTTCAGGAAGTGTTCAATGAAACGATTTTATCTAAAAGCCTTTGGTTTGAAGTTCTTGTCCCTACACTAACACACAATAATATAAATATCTTACAAGGGTTAGCTTACTTCCCAATACTTACTCGACCTCAAGCTCCACAACTTGCATACTATGCGTGAAGAGTATTAAATTATAAACAAAACGATGAGCCTGCAGCCACAGCCATTATGGTTACCTACCTTGTTTTAGCTTTTCCTATACCGAAATTTTATTTAATCGTCCCATCCCTCAAGTAAATCAAACCTAATTTAGTGTTCGCTATTATGCGTACACGTTAGCCTTCCATCCATTGCCATAAATATTTCCCATAAAACAATAACAATTACATCAGTCATTGACAACTTAAGATTAAAGTCTGATCCCTCTCTTTTCGTTTGTTCAAATCAATCTTAAACAAATCGTGAGAATGATTGAGATATTAAAGAATGGTTGTGGGATTAAGCGCACCTTTATCATGTGTGTCTTGGAACAACATGTAAGTTGTTCCAATAAAGCAACTCGAATTCAGTTATTTGCGTTTTAAGTTACACAGCAAAGGCTGCTCTTGAGATCACCTGGTATTTTGTGTAAAACCGGAGGCGTTGGTCATAAAAAATAAAGCGTTCCCATGCGTATAAGCAATTGGGTTATTGCCTTTCGGGGTACAGAAATGGAAACGGATAAAGAAGAAAAAAGGTGTGAAGATGAAGGGATGCTGTTTGTTTAAGATTAGTGCATTGACTGGGTGTCGGGCCCGCGTATAGAATACACGTATAGTAGTATTTTCACATAATATGAAGAGAGAAAAAGGAAAGGAAACAAAAGCAGTGGGTGGGATTCTCTATGAGAAATGCTAGACTTGGTAAATAGTCGTTTGAACTGTTTTGGCACAGTGTATATGTACAACAATGGAGCCCATTTTGTAGGCAACAAACCCAACCACTCGTGTGAAACGAAGACGCAAGACGGGAGACAAACAATTACCCCTTTCTTTTTGGTTACATTAGGTACCTTGAATCAGCTTGACTAATTCTAAGCTCTTAAGACTCTACCTTAAAAGTTTTAAAGGAGATAAACTTAGAACTCTAATATCCCTCAGGTTCTTATATAACCTGTATATTTCTGTGTATAAGAAGTCTTTATATACTTGATTGTTCAGCAGATGATTGATTGCTGACCTCCTTCTACTCAGCATCAAGTTCCCATCAACTTCTAAATTCCCTAGTAGCTCCAACTTCTACACTATCGTTAGAAGCGAGGCGTTCGTAATTAATCCGATCAGGGAACTTTATCCAAGGGGTTAGATGATCATCAATAGGAATAATTCTTATTTCTTCTCCTTTAACATAACTCGAATTCAAAACCTCCTAAAAGGGAAAACCTTAAGTGAGGAGCTGAAACTATTTAGGTCATTCCTACTTGTCATTACCCCTTTCTTAATATTATGGGATACATGATTGTTGCACAAAATTTAAAAATAGTTTATTTTTTATAATAAAGAAGACTAGAAGTACTTTTTTTTAATACAATATTCCAATAAAAAATCTCATGGATATATAAATAGATTCAATAAAATTTTAAACTCTTCACTTTGCAAGTATCGGGAAAAAGTTATCAATTTTACGTAACATTTTTTTACATCTTACGAAGAAATTATTTTCGTACAAGATTCTTGAAATGAGATATTTAAAATAAATGATTTAACTAATTGATGATATAAAATATAATTATAAAATACATTTAAATGAGTATTTGAAAATCATATAGAATCAAATTTAAATTTGAATTCGATACCTCCAACACTTAGGAAGTATTAAAGAAAATTTGTACGATCCATCTAAACGACCTTTGAGCAGCAAAATTTTAATTTGCGTCTCTAAAACACATTTAAAACAACGACAGCAAGTAACACGCGTACCTGAGCACTTAATTTGTCTTTACTCTTAGCCTTGTGCAATGCAAAAACGCATGACCTAGGCCTGCCGTTAGGGCCACTTTGACCAATAACACGCCTTGGTGGGATCACTGACAATCTTACAAGGCTAAGCACTAGAAAATAGACCCAACAACAAATTAAATAATTAATACTTAATATTAATATTAATATTAATTCAGATTTGGAGAAAATTAAAAATTAAATAATCACATGGTGGCGAGTTTAGGGTTTGCGCAGATTTGATAATTATATTATTAGTTATTTGGTCCCACCAATCGAAGCCCACTTCGGCACATATGTATATAAAAAGTCCCCATTCTTCAACAAAAGGACGTGTTGGAGAAGCAGGGACGCAGGCATTGAAGAGCACCTGCTTGTTTCTGTTTAAAAGGACCCAGACATGGCCACTGATATTCGATGTTAGCTGAGTTTCAACGTTATTGAAGAAGGAGGAGAAAAGGCGTGATGGGTTACAGAAAAAGGCAAAGACTCTGCAGCAAAATATCTGGAGAAAAACTCGACTCTGATCCTTTCGATGAGTTGCCTGACGACATCGTCGTTTGCATTCTCTGCAAGCTCAGCTCCTCGGCTTCTTGCCCCTCTGATCTCATCAATGTCTTCTTGACGTACGTACACTCACACTCTTAGACATGTATGTAAACTTATATCCATGGATTTGGTTTTCACGTTTTATCGGTTAACAGATGCAGAAGATTGAATCGTTTAGGCATGCATCCGCTAGTTCTATCCAAAGCTAGTCCCAACACATTTGCTATCAAAGCCAAGAACTGGTCGGAATCTGCTCACCGGTTTTTTAAACAGAGTGTCGCCGCCGGCAACACGGAAGCTTGTTTCACTCTGGGCATGGTCAGTCCATCGTTTTCTTTTTAATTCCGAGTTATTTTCCTGGAAACTAATCAATACCCAGAATTTATATTGATCGAAGTTTTTGGCTTTGTACAGATCCGATTTTATTGCTTCCAGAACAGAGGGAATGGAGCTTCCCTCATGGCCAAAGCCGCTATTAAGTCCCATGCGCCGGCGCTGTACTCTCTCGCCGTTATCCAGTTCAACGGCAGCGGCGGCACCAAAAACGACAAGGATCTCCGTGCCGGAGTCGCGTTGTGCGCACGCGCAGCGTTTCTCGGCCACATCGACGCTCTCCGAGAGTTGGGTCATTGCTTGCAAGACGGTTACGGAGTCCCTCAAAGCGTCGCCGAGGGGCGTCGGTTGCTAGTCCAAGCCAACGCGCGGGAGCTCGCGTCGTCGTTACTCGCCGTCTCGACGTCCCTCCGCATCAACGGTAACAACAACCACCGACTCCATTACGCGACATGCCTCATGATGAGTAACGGCGTCGGGTGTCCGCTACTTAGTGACTTCGGGTGCAACGTCCCAGCCCGAGAGGTGCATCCCGTGAACCGATTCTTGAGGGAATGGTTCGGGTCGGGTCATGGGGTATTGGGTCCGGGTCTAAGGTTGTGCTCGCACGCGGGGTGCGGGCGGTCGGAGACTAGACCGCATGAGTTCCGGCGGTGCTCGGTATGTGGGACTGTCAACTATTGTTCACGGGGGTGTCAGGCACTTGACTGGAAGCTAAGGCATAAGATGGAGTGTTCCCCGATGGAGCAGTGGCATCCCGACGGTGAGAATGTGGCCATCGCCGATTGACAGGGACTGATAGAATCAAACTAGGAGTAAGTAAAGACTGAAACAAAAATTCAAAACCTTACTATTTTCTTGGTAGTAGTACTTAAATCCCCTTCTTTCCTTTTTTTTTTTTTTTGGTTTTGGTAAATTTGTATATATTGCAAGAGGTTTTTACTGTTTAGAGGATCTCTCCCCCTAACCACGTTGTTTTGCCACCTATCTTTTAGGAATCAGTAAATCCCCTACTTAATTGACTAATTACACAGTCAAATTTGACCTAAAACCTCTTAAAATCTTCTAATTAACTCATGTGAAATTGACGTACAACCAAAATACCAATACTAGCTATAACTATGGACTATGGAGCCCTAATTTATGCAGGCAGAGCGTGGGACCGACCCGGTACATGTGACTGTTGATTAGCATCGAATGAATTCTGAAAGTGGTTGGTGATACGCACCTCTTTGGACTTCCATAACCACCTCTTGTTTGTATTATCTCCCAATCAAGAAGGCTGGCCACTGATCAATCTAGATAACGACACTTCCAAAGCAATTATTATACTAATCAATTTAGATACAAAGGCAAAAACAGTTTCCATTTTAATTCAGTAATAATAAATATCTTTTTATTATGTTTTTAAATTTTTAAAAATACAGAAAATACGTGTCTTCTATTTTCGATGGTATTTATTTTTTTTTACCCACGAAATATTCTAGAAGAGTCTTAATTATTAGAATTTACCTTTAAGATATTTACATTCAGACTATTTCTCGCTCAAATTAAGTAGATCTTTTATAAGAGATAAAATTTTGGCTTCAAATTTTAAATTTTAAATAGCTTTATATACAAAGACTGTTGGATTGATATACAAAGAAAGAAAGCAATCAGATTGTGTCTTTTTCACTTTACTGATTTTGTCCTACGTCAGTTTGAAATATTAAGTTACATTTTAGACTAATTCCCTTTGCATGACTGACCCGTTCTGTCATAGTAGTCTCGATAAATGCTGTCTCCTCTTTCTCACTGGTTTTCCATGAACCGTTAACTGCAAATATGTAATTCGCAAAATATCAATTGTTAAAATTTTCAGGATTTATTTTAATAATTTTTATTGTTAAAAATTACTTAATTAATCAATCATTTTTTTTATAAATTAACAAAATTTTATAAATTAAAATGAATTAATTAATTTTTATTTAATAATTTTTGAATTAAAATTTAAAATTTTCAATTAATAAAAGGAATATCTTTGAATCATGCTTTTGATGTTAGTATTTTTCTTTTAAATAATTACTAATAGGAACCACGTGACTGCTTAAGAATTTATAAAGGAATTTACAACTTTTTATATCATTTCTATTTAAATAAATAAGTAATTTTTAATTATTATATAATATTCTGATGGAGGATGGCGTTTGGTGGTGGTCACTTTCGCATGAATTCTCGAACGGTGCAGAAATTACAGAAGGATAGCAAAAGCTCGAGGATCTTCCAGCTCTATCAAACACGAAACGACAAGGCGTCGTTCACGTCAATATGAGTTGGTTTGTAATGGCACCAATTTGATTGATCGATATTGGAGACAGACCTTAGCCTGCTCTTTCCTCAGTCTTGAAAGTTGTTAAATGGCGACAAAAGAGGATAAGGAAGCCGTGATCTGCAAAAACTATGCCATTGGTAACAATACTTTTTTTAAAATTTTATTGCTATGTTTGTCTTAAAACTAAATTTTGAGAGGATTAATTATCACTAAATTATCAAGTTTTTCTTAAATTATGACAGTTTCTTGATTTAACGTAATGTTTCAAAAATTAAGTTAGAAGTTAAACCGATAAGACGAAAGATTTAAATTTTAAAAGATTAAATCGGTATTAGATGTCATAAAATAGATTAAACTTTAAATAAAATTAAAAAATTTGAAATATGATTGAAAAAATTGTCTTTATTTATTGAAAATTTTAAAATTTAACTAAAAATTATTAAATAAAATTAATTAATTTATTTTAATTTATAATAACTTATTAATTTACAAAATTGATCAATTAATTAATAAATTAATAGATTTTTAATAACAAAAATTATTAAAATAAATTTAACTGAAAAATTAATAATGAATATTAAAAATTAAACAATACAAAATTTTTAAGGTTAAAATAGACAAATCGGTAGTGCTTTTTATCATTGGAATATGTATTGCTTCCATAGTCAGATAAGCTAAGAAGATTTTACATCGTGCTTCAGAAGACTTAGTCTAACAAAAAAAAATTAAAAAAAGAGTTTACGACAAAATAATTAGAAATCAAGGAAGCTTCTCCACGTACTTTTGCGACTAATGTTACTTGGTTAGTTCATCTGAAACCATCAAAGTCCAACCCTTCGTGTTTTACAAGAAGTCCCCAGGCTTTTACCGAGCCTCGCAACTTGTACTGTTGGACTAGATTGTTATCTAACAGACGTTTGGGCATTTGTGTTTAGCTACCCCTTCTTCACTTTAACGAGATGTTATTATTATTTTTTAAACATTGTACTTATATGTTTTAAATAAATTATTTTATAATTTTAATTTACATAATGAGATCATTTTTACTAGTTTGATTGTCAACTTTAATATAAAATGCATATACTTTAATTATCTTCTTCTTTTCTCTTTTAACAAATGGTTAGTATTAAAATATGACATGTTAAGTGATCGTTTCACTACAATAACTTAAACCGATGTGTGAAACCAATTTAATCGGTTTTATATGTTCACTAACATACCGCCTCAAGTGAAAGTTCTTAAGTTATTGTAATAAAATGATCACTTAATCAAAGTCTTTGTGACCAAGTAGTTGTGAGTTTAAATCCTACCATCCACCTATTATTCAGCACAAGGAGGTGAATAAAGAGGAAAACGAAATCCATAGCCTCGTTCAATAGGAGTTGGATGACAGAGGCCGCATCAATGGTAGACGTTATTGTGGCGGCAGCAACGGCGCGTTTGCGGGCTTCTTCAAGCTCTTCTTTGTCTTCGATTTTAACTTCGATTTTGTCAGCATTACGCCAATATCCCTTGCCAGTAATATCTCAAAAATTTCCTAATCTTGGTGTTCCGTCTGTTCATTGGATACGCCGAGTATCTTCCTACGAGCCTATGTTTTTCCCTTTTTCATATACTTTTTAATCTTTAAGCATTTAACATAGAGGATAAGAGGAAGATATGTAGATCTGATTTCTGCGTCAGAAAGAGTTACCACCGACAAAACTGTCCATGACTTCATTGTAAGAGTATGCTTTATTTCTTTTATGGGATATATCGTGTGTACATCAATAAGAAAACCAAATGTTCTTAAAGTTCCTGGTAACGGAAAAGGTACAATCTTTCTTATGACTTATATTCTAATTAGTAACTACTTATCATCTTTGTTGTTAAGCGTATTGTGTTATTTGCTTTCACTTTTTTGTCGTGTGTTACTTGTTGCTATGTTCCTATTAGATATCGTATCTTCATTAGTGTCGCTGCTTTGTGTCACCATTGTCTTGTTTCCTCCCATGGTTGCTCTTGCGTTTGACACTGTTTTTCTTCTCGTCGAGACTTTAGTGTCATCTCATAAGTTTCTTGTGTTTCAAGACAGCAGCGGAGGGTTGCAGACGATGATGCGACCCATAAACCCTCTGGCATCGGATGACAACTTTGCTGTATCGAGCGTCCTGACAAGTTTGATAAGAACCCTACTTATAAGTCCCCTTAGTTACTTGACGTTTCTCTGCAATCTTTATTATCACACTTTGTTTTATTTTTATTCTTATTATTAGTATTAGTATTTTATTATTTGATTATTATTATTATTATTATAGCATTCTCTTTATTGATTATTATATTCATTATATATATATACTGCTTTTTTTATTTTAACCTGCATCACTATTATCCTGTAACATCTGCATGTGGATCTATTAGAAATAGTCTCTCTATAATATAAAAGTAAGGTTACGTATTATCAGGCTCTTTCAGATCCCGCTTCAATATATAACTTTGGAGTATGATGATGATGAAAGTAGAATAGGCCTGTATAAGTTTTAAATCTAAAAGATTTTCAATTAAAAAAATATTATTGAATATATAAAACTAATTAAATTGATTTTACCAACAACTTAAATTATTGTAATAAAACCATCACTTACCAATATGCATGTAAAAATAAATTAGAAGCTCTCCGAAGTCTCAATCTTCTCAACAAGGCAACCAAGGGACGTTAATGCAGATTCTCTTCCTGCACCATTATCATAAATGACAATTGACCACACACATGTTGGTGTAATCAGACAACCTGAGAAACGTTTCGTTTGCATCCTAATTTCTACGACCCATTCCCTAGTCCTTAACTACGGACATTTAAACACTGCAAGCTGAGAGTACTGCTAATTCTATTTTTTCTTTTAATTTCACGATAAATAAAAAATATACGAAATTTTCAATTTTGGTTTATGTTTTTTTAAATAAAGATATACTTAGTTGTAATTTATTATTGATAATAATTGAAAATTAAACACATTTTAAATAAGTAAAAAATTTGTATTGTTTTATTTATTTACTTATTAATTCATAACATTCAATTTAATAAATATTATAAATTATAAGATAATTATCTAATTTTAATTTTTAACATAAAATTTTTAATTTAAATTAATTATTAAATAATTAAATTATATTGCTTATAATTTTATTATTTATTAACGTTAAATAATTAAATTGATAGTAAATCATATTTTCATTAAAACAAAAACTATTTTTATGAATTACCAAAAACAAAAATTAAAAATAAAATAAAATTTCAACTAAATAATTTCTACATTAAATTAAACAAAAACTAAAAACTTTAATAGAAGGATATATGGAATGACAGGCTTGGTGACTAATATACATATTACATAATCATCAGTAATGTACTTATCTATCGTATTGTAATTCTATTTACTTAAATTTTTTATGTGTCAGTTTTAATTATTTCTGTTAATCTACACCATTATTTTTCGTTACATCTGTATGTGAATTTACTGAAAATAATTTCTCTATTATATAAAAATAAAGTTATATATTATTATAATTTTTCAAATTTTACTTCACTGCGGAACTTCGGTCTGAGATTTACAGTGAGACTTCGGCTTATAATGATGATAAAAAATTACCCCAGCACAATTTCCTTCGCACTCGCTGTGCATGTCTGCGAATATGCGACCTGGTGACGCTGACAACCCAAGGCCTCCCATTACATCTTTTAATGGGAGATCCTGAAAGAGAATTAACCAGAAAGCGGTAATGAACAGTAACAAATGAGTACCGTCGCTGGCTTCAACAACAGCGGGGGTGGATCAGTATTGTTATCTGTGGAGGAAACTTAAGCTGCATGCAGAGCTTGGACATTTCTGGCAATGGCACTTGAATTAATATGTTAAATTTGTAATATTATTAATAGTTGGTGTGCCTTTTCTTCTGAACTTTAAAGTCAATAGAACGAAGCCATGATGGTTACGTATTCTAGTGCACAATTTAGACAATTATAATATTCCTTTTGAATTCATAACAACACTTTGATAACTACAGCAAAAAAGACAAATACCATTACATGGCATGTCGGGCAAAACTCTTGTCTGCATTGATCAACTCCTGCTTATTTAGTTCAAGAAGGCATGCATGTCCTCGGTAGATTAGACCTTTGATAGGAGAGGAGCTAGCTTTCTTCCACATTTCTTTTTTGAAAAATGTGGAGGAGCTGAGGGTTAAACACGAGTGGAGGAGGATGATTTGATGGTGTTTGGAGCCTCCTACTTCTATATAGTCAAAGTTGCGACACATATACTTAGGAAACCTTTGATTATAGCCATATCAAGAATGAAAATATGTTAAGCTTGCTGTCAAATCCCAATCTAAGATTGCTTTTCAAGATATTGATAAGGTTGTTTTGAAAGTTCAATTAAATATATATATGTGGTTCTGCCGGATTTTGGTTGAACTGTACGTTGCCGTTTGGATCCATGAGTCTGCTACTTTTGGTGATGATTCCGACGTGAAGATACCTGCAAAACAAAGGAAG
>JANIJH010000006.1:70472448-70487435 GCA_024520975.1 Erythroxylum areolatum | reverse complement strand
GAATGCCGGACTACGGTCCGATGATTGTGATATTGAATTGAATAGTGAAATGCTATGGGCTGTCAATTAGATGAATGGTGTGTAAATATGTAATTTGGTAAAAGTATATTTAGTTATCAATGAAATTGTGAAAAGCTCCACTTTGAAGTGGATTGCCGGACTAGGATCCGATGTTATGAGAAAGTGATTGAATGGGATAGGTAATGGTGAGTGATGCATTCCATTATATGAATGCATGAAACAAAATAGTAGTTGTTACCCGTGTAACCACCGATCAGAGCTACAAACTCCGTTATCAATGAGCCCTATATGGGACAGTTATGAACCCTACATGGAAAAGTTATCAATGAGCCCTATATGGGACAGTTATGAACCCTACACGGGAAAGTTATCAATGAGCCCTACAAGGGATAGTTATCAATGAGCCCTACATGGGACAGTTATCAATGAGCCCTACATGGCACAGTAATCAATGAGCCCTACATGGGACAGTTATCAACAAGCCCTATATGGGACAGTTATGAGCCCTACATGGGACAGTAATCAATGAGCCCTATATGGGACAGTTATCAACGAGCCCTATATGGGACAGTTATGAACCCTGCATGGGACAGTTATCAACGAGCCCTATATGGGACAGTTATCAACCCTACATGGGACAGTTATCAATGAGTTCAGGCACTCAGTCATAATAGAGTAACAATTGGAAAGTGAGTTTCAGCCACACTGGGAACAACATGTGAAATAATTGACCAAGTTTATGTGTTTCAATATGGTTGTAAATGAAATGATATGAATATGGGAAATATTGTGATATAGGAAATAAAGTGAGATGGGTTCAGTGATTGAATGTGAAATATATGTCTTATGTGATATGTGATGAGTGAGTCATCGATGATGGTCACTCACTGAGTTCGCAAAACTCACCCAAAATTTGCAATTATTTTTCAGGATCAGAAGAATACCCCGTTAGGCCAATGGGAGTATCTGTACAACTTTCAAGTGAAGGATAGAGGTCAAGATCAGTTCGCGTCTGCATTAGCGTTTTTCTTATTTCTGTATAGCATTGTGTAGTATGAACTTTTGTACAAATGATTATGGCAATTGTAAGGTCCAATTGACTTAAGTGCTTTGTATTTCTGAAAGGGACAAAGTGGCCATAAAAATTATTATTGGTTGTATGTGATGATTGACTTCCGCATAGTGTGTATAAAAAAAATCATCATACTGACTTTTGAGCAAGTGTAATGCACAAGTACGCCACCCTCGCGAGACACGGACTCGGATATCACCATCGATATCGGGTTCGGGTCATTGCGGGAGTAGGGTGCTACATAATCCCCTTTTCAACAAGGCATCCTTCTAAATATTTAAACTCAAGCCCATTATCACTTCTTACAATTTTAACATCCTTGTTAAACTGATATTTTACTAGGGCTACAAAATTTCTAAGAGTTTGAGCCAGTCAAATTTTATCTCTCAACAAATAAAACAATGTCGCATGAGAAATATCATCAATAATGGTTAGAAAATATAATGCTCCACAAAAAGTTTGAATCAGATATGCCCTCCATAAATCATAATGTATAAGCTCAAATACTTCAGAAGTTTTTCCACTTAAAGGAAACACATTTGTAGTTTGTTTTACTTACAAATAAATATCACATGCTTTATGCTCAAAATTGCAACTACTAGTACCACTAATATTCAAAAGCAATCTGATAACTTTACTTGATGCGTGTCTCATTCGTTGACGCGACAATTATGTCAATCTTTTACCATTCGCATTAAAGGCTCAAACCAGAATTGCTCATTTAAAATAGTATAGTCCCCTTGTGTAGCTCACCCCATACTAACACAAAGTTTGTCAGTAAACTAAATAAGTAAATTTTGAGTTGGCACTAAGTTGTGACAGTAAAATCAAATTGCAAGTCAATTGAGGGACAAAAATAACAATTTTCAATTTAATTGGTCACTTAATGTGATCGTTCCTTCCTTTATGATTGTAGTATATTTTTTGTTAGAGAGGCTTACTAGACATCCCACTATGTCCCAAACATTACACATATAATCTAGTTTCCTTATTAAATGACGTGATGCCCCAATATCTATAATCCAATCTACATTAGCGCTCTTATCAATCATATTCTTATTGGCTCCTCTTTTATAAGTGCCCGGTAAACCTATATGTCAACATATAATCTTTAGTTCCCTCTAGTATCTCAACACTCGTTTCACTACATTTCAATGGTCTATTCCTAGGTTAACTAGATATTGACTAAACATTTTAACAGTAAATGTAATGTCTCGCCTAGTACATACTCAAGCATACATCAGGCTATCAACCATATTAGAATACAGAACATTCAGCATAACCTCTCTCTTTACTTTATTCTTTGGATATTGTGCCATAGATAATCTCTCACTATGAAAGATTAGTGTTACAACAGGTTTACAGTTAATCGTATTAAACCTTTGTAACATATACTCAATGTATGCACTATGTGAGAGGCTTGATGAGTGTTGAGATCTATTTCGATAAATCTGAATACCTAGAACAAAAGATGCTTCACTAGAACTTTAATGTCAAAATGCTTGGCTAAAAGTTGTTTAACCTTATGTAACATTGTCAATTAATCTGATGAGAGCAATTTATCATCTATGTGCAATAATATGAAGGTAACTTTGCTACCATTGACTTTATGATATATGCATCTTTTTTAAATTTATTTTTCATGAAACTGAAAAAGTCCAAAACCTCATCACATGTGAAGTATCTCGGGAGGTTTGACGTAAATCATATATTGATCTGCTTAACGTGTAAACCATGTCAGTTCTATCTGGATCCTAAAATCCTTCAGGTTGTATCACATATAGACCTTTTCATAAGGATCTTTATTCAGGAGAGCGATTTTGACAGCTATCTGATGTAACTCAATATTATCACGAGCTACAATTATCATAATCACTTAAAATGTAACCTACGAGGATATGAGAGAAAAGTTAACATTAAGTCAACCTTCTTGAGTGAACCATCAGGAAACTGAGCAAGCCTATAAACTGTTGAACTTTATCTTGAAATCATTTAGGTCTTAAAACTTATTTACAACTGACGAGTTTGCAGTTTTTCTACAAATCAACTAACTCCTAAACCTTACTATGTTTCATGGATTGTATCTCATCATTCAACGAATTCCACCACAAATTTGCATTGAGTTCTTAAACAACTTTTGTAAATGTAACTGGATTTGTAACTTGTTTAATATTATAGTCCTTTTCGACTAATATACTATGTAATCAAATGAGATAGCAGGTCATCTCATTCTAGCAGATCTACACAACTGCGTTAGATCTTATACCCCCAAGTTCCTTTATGCGTACAAGTATGAGTTCCTATCCTTGTACAGGTACGATACAACGATCTAGATCCATAAGATCTAACTGTATGAATAGCGGGTACATAATAACTGTAGCATCCTTCCTACTATCATCTGAAGGGTCAAAGGGCTCACCATCATCATAGGCATCATATTCTAGAAACTTAACTGTTTATGATTCCACTATTCTAGTCCCTCCTTCTCTATAATAAAATTTGTAGCTTTTTGAGTGGTCGAGACATCTTATTAAATATCAATGAGCGGAACGAGCATGCAATTTGTCTTTATAAGAATTATACTACCTCAGTAAAGCAACTATATACACAAATGTGTGCAAGGCTGGGTTTTTACACTTCTAAATAATCAGCTAGATTAGTTATGTTATGCATTGGCTTCTTCAAGCCCTTTAGGGTGCTGTTAAACCTTTAAGTAACACACTATTTTGCTTAGGACTACCCGACATAGTGAACTAAATCATTATTCCAACTGATTCCATATATCTGAAAAATGGACTTATTCATGTCTTAAAACACCATGTTTGTCATGATACTCTCCTTCATGGTCAAACCTGACTATTTGTATGGATTTTTCTAATTGGTTCTCAACCTTCAATCTTTAAGCAAGAACATATAAGCTGTAATGGGAACAATCATTAACAAATGTTAGAATACATCTAGAATTGCGCAATGCAACTGTATAAGGTCTATTGTTATCCGTATGTATCAGACTTAACAAGTTAAAAACATAACTTGACCTCTTTATCCTTATTTCTGTCAATTTACCCCTACAATAGTCAGCACATGTTCCCAGATCATCATAATCCAGAATTGAGAGAATGCTTTCCTTATTCAATCTCTTAATGCTAGCTCTAAAAATGTGGCTTAAACTTTTATGCCACACCATGTATGACTTATCATTCGTCAGGGTTCTTCTTTTCATGACTTGTTCAGCAAGATACGAAGAAGAATATATTTGATTCGGGGTAAGATATATTCTATACAAACCATATGATAAAGAAAGTTGTATCATTATATTTTGTGTTAAACAACAACTGTACAACATAAGCATTAATAAAAAAATGTTAACTTTCTTTGTCCAAACTTGATACAAAGATCAAATATAAAATGTGTTATGTAAAAACTAAAATAAAGCTTACAACAAGGTTTAGTACATATATCCTCTATAGCTATTACTTCCTTTTCTTCATTGTTGTGAACCATCAGTTTCTCGTTTTCTTTATTTGACTCTATCTTGGATATGAACCCCTGTATTGCGGAAGCATCATGATTAGATGTTCCACGATGTAGCTACCAAGAACTTAATGTGACTTCACAAATTAGATTCATAAATTAATAGCCAAGGAGTTACCTGATGGTCTCAATCCTTCTTTCTAGGCCTCATACTGCTGGCTTTTTTATGTCTGCAGGACCTTTACCAGCAATAGATTGATCAATATTAGCATCTGGAGAAGATTTAGACTTGCTACCTTTGATCTTAAAGGGCTTCATCTTTACCTTCCTTTTAGTTGCATATAGGGTTGTAGTAGTAGCAAGCTTAAGTTTCTCCTCCTCAACAATGCAATGGGCAATCAAAGCATTAAAATCCCATTTCTCATTCAGCGAATAATATGTCATCACTAGATTATTAAACATTGGAGAGTGTGTGTTCAAAGTCTGGTGAACTATGAAGACATCAGGAAGAAGAATGTTTAGCATCTTCAGGATACTGTAAAAATGGATCATTCTTAATATGTACCCCATCACTCCCCCTTCTCTCGTATACTTCATGGAGAAAAATTCTTTTATCAGAGCATTTATCTCAACATTAGGTGAGACTGTGTACTTCTGGGGGACATTTCTAAGAAACTCCTTTACTATGTCTGTATCCGGAAATCCACTAAGTAAATGGTCAGGTATGAATCTCTTAATAGTCATAAGACATAATATGTTAGACCAATCCTAGGCTGCATAGGCTGCTATATGAGCTCATGAGCTCATGGATGTAGGTGGAGATGGCCTATCCGTCCGTATGGCCATATCATTTTCAGTTATCTCCATAACATTCAATACATCTTCTGTTCACTTCTTCGTATTGAAACCGATCAGGTTTTCAATAGTGACACTGATATTGTTGACTGAAAAGGTGACTACAAAATGACAATGTTTAGATCTACACAAATGTAGGACAACAATGATACTTAAAATTGTTAAATAGTTAAATAGTATTTGTACCGAGAATCTGATAACACATATTATGAAACACCTTTAGGCTGAATATATAATATATGCTATTAGACCTTCATATAAATGCGATCAGAGTACAAACCATCAACTCTCATAACACTACCACCTTTGAGCGAATAGATCACTTGAGTAACAACTTCCTTCTATCTAATGTCTTTATGCACATCTCAAAAACTTATGTAAGGTTAACACCTTTGGGCAGAATAACTAAACATAAAACCATGGATATCCTCTTAACATACAAGTAGAATAATTCAAAATACTGACTCGAAAGGCTACTTTGGTGACTACATCCTCATTAGCACTCAAAAAGTCCATAAACATAAGGGATACATCTTTATGTGGTCCACATATTTTTCATGGGCATATGGTATGTAGCAACGTAACATCAATAAAAGTAGAAACTCGAATGCACAGTCTCATTATTACACACTAGAGCTGAAGATATTCTCTAAAAACTTTATTTGAGACTTATGTAGCGGAAAAATCTCATTAGAGCGACTATCATGTGTCACCAGACACTGAATCAACTACTCGATACATGAGAACCTTATGTATCTCCCTTATGGCAACTTCGTTGCATGAAAATTCACTCAAAATTACTTTAAAATGTCTTAATTTCTTTTTCAGAGTGACTATCATGTGATCCCGAATACTAAACATGAGACACGAGACTAGTATGAAAATTTACTCGAAATCAGCTTCAGAAAGTCTTAATTTCTTTTTTCTGGAGTTAAATTTTAATTTATTACTAATGTAATAAATCTAAAAAAAATGAAAAAAATTGCTTTATAAATTTTTCGAAATTAGAAACTGACCCAAAACACTCAAGGCACTCTTATGAAAAATATGAAAATTTTGTGTTTTTTGTCCATACGGCTGACGTCAGTGCTACTATAGTGCTGACGTCAGTGCTACTATAGTGCTAACGTCAGCATAACTGTTGCTAACGTCAGTGCAGTGTGTTTGCACGTGCATTTGATGCCTTTCGCATGTCCAGCACTCGCCCTTCGCGCGGACACATAGGGCTGACACCCCTATGACATCAGCCATTGACGTCATAGTGATGTTAGCAGACAGCGTACGCGTTTGGCACGTGTCGAGCATGTGCCACGATGCTTAGACGTTCCCATCGATGTTGGCGTATGTGACACAGCAGCCAGATATGCGTTCGATCAGTATTTCTCCACATGTATGGCGCGTGCAATAGACACGTCCCCTACCCGCGCCACTATTCATCGACTATGAGATGCACCCTCGTCTAAAAATGGCAATTTTCGGCCAATTTTGGGTCAGATTTTTGCTCTTCGATGCTAGTTTTCAACTTGTTTCTCAAGGTTGAACACATTTATACCAATTTCATGTATCAAAAAGCAAGAAAAAATCGAGAAACAAAAGTTAACTCTCCGATAACTTTATGGAGAAAAATCGAAAAATCTTCGTTTTTGACCACCCGATCATGTCATCGCTCTGATACCACGTATAATACATAACGAGACCTTGGTTTTGTATCCCAAATCAAACGTAAAAGGACAATAAACTAAAAAATGCAGAAAATACCTTATTTCGAATCCACCACCGTCTTCACGGGAACTACTCACCGAGATGCAGTCAAGCCTTTCTACAGTTTTATCAAAACGTAAGCTATCTTAATAGGTCAGAGAATTCTTGTGCTTACGAATGATATGAACAACTACATGAGACCTTATCTTTATATACAACTTTTATATCAAGCTTCCAATCACACGCTCCATATGAGTCCGATCTATACTGATCGGAATTCATTTTTTACCTGAACTTTGACCTATTGATTTAAACTATTTATTGAATCATTTTATTATCTTTATCCGTATCAAATTACATAACTTAACTTATAAGGTATTCAAAAATTGAAAGATGCAATTAACTGTTGAACAACTTAACAGGAAAATTCAAATATATCCATCATGTCCTTTCTCTTCCCGTTCAGCCTTTGGATTACGGCTAACTGTTCATGCTTGAATAGTGAACCCCATAGCTCTACACGTTCATCTTTGGCCTGGGTCACGCTGCGAACACGTTCTTCCTGCACCACCATTGCATTAGTTTTGTACAAGTTGGAAAGCGACTCGGTGCTAGAGATATCTAACCTGACCGTCCCATAAATTGTATCATCTAGTCCCATCAAGAACTAATGGGTTTTATCCTTTTCTCACTTTTTCTCTAATTCTGCGGACAGGCAGGCTGCATTTGCATCACCCATATCGACACACCAATAATTGTTCATAGTTTGCTAGCTCATCCAAGTGTTAGAGTATCCCATATTGCCTAGACATGAAAATATTAAAGAGTTTATAAGTGGTAAAGGTCAACTATCCAAATAATTAGTTCTAGTTATTTGGACAATAGTTGACCCAAGCCTAATTTTTGTAAGTGGACTCTACACTTTGCCTATATTAAAAATTCAACATGGTATCAGAACAGGATTGGTCCGGATTATGAATTTTCCGGTTGTCCGTCTGGATGTTCATTCCCAGCGGCCCGGTCCGGTTACCACTGCGTATATTTCAAGTAGTCGCATTTAATATGTAATGTTTTTTGTTTTGTTTTTTCGGATTTGAGGAAATTTCGCAGGCAAGCCAAGCAGGCACACCTTTTTGAGGGTTTAACTAATGTACCACCCCACAGGCGAGTCAAACGGACGCACCTCATCATTAAGAATCCAACTGACACTCTACCTATGATTAAAACCCCAGCTGCCCCAAGTTCTTACAAAAGAGGCTAGTATGATATTACTAACAAATCTTATTATATTTCAATTACTTTAATATGTCATGGTCATACCAAACCAAACTTCAATTAACTACATCTTAATTTAGGTATGAATTCATCAACAACAACGATCCAATTAAACTCTTATTAATTACGAGATCTAGAGAGACCAAAAAATACGTAACCTTATTTTTAACTAATAAAGAGATTGTTTCTTATTAATTTAGATACGAATTCATTATCTGTAATTGATATTTTGTGTAGAAAATTTTGAACATCAAGTTACACTTTGAAGGAAAAAAATTTAGTTGGTAACGAATTTTGGGGTTCTAAGCCCATTAGACATCGTGTAGGGCTTAAAGCCTTTCTGGGCACAACAGGAACTAACGGTGTCGTTTCACTTCGATATGAAGGGAAATTTTAATACTTCTAGGTCTCTACTGTACTTGTTATATGCTACAAAAGCTGGCTAGCTCCCCCTAAAACCCTAGTTGAGTCACAATTCTGTTTGGTCCTCCGAATCGATGGCTTTGGTCGAGGAATTAGGGCCTACGATGACGGATGACACCTCGTGTGGCGTTGTTGAAGAGGAAGAAGAGGATTCATGGTCGTCGGACTCGGAAATTGGAGACGCGTTGGATTGGTTGGACGCCCAAGACGACGACGGATCGGTGGAGGGAACAATTTCGCTCAATTCTAGACGCCCAAATGCTCACGGAGGCCTCCATTCGCGCCCTAATTTGTCCTCTTTGCAACCTCTCTCAAATCGCAACCAGAAGTTCTCTAATCATATTCGAGCTTCTCCTTTAGAGGTGTCGCTTATACTTTATGGTTCAGAATTTTAGATCATGTTCATTAAGTTTTTTATGTGTCGTTTAGGCTACTTCTCAATGTTAGAAACTTTTTTTTTAATGTGTTATTGTGGTTTAGAGTGCGGATATATTTGTCTATATATATAATTTGATTTTTATGCAGGAGTGGGAGGGTAGGATGAATGTTAGAATGTCTAATTCGGTGACAACTGCCATTCGTGACAGTGTTCGAGATATGGCAATTGGTAAAATTAGAAACAATGACAAAGCTGATCGTGCTACTGTTGAGCAGGTTAGTATCTCTTCCAGCAATTCGTAAGTTTTGTTTCCTTTCCATAAACTAAAGGATAGAGAAGGCACAATCTTTTTCCCCATTCTTTAGTGTGCAGTGTAGTAGGCTTTTGTAGCTTTTGATGGGAGTATTCATTTGGATTTGTTGTTCTTTAGGCCATTGATCCTAGAACTCGGATGGTTTTGTTCAAAATGCTTAATCGTGGTGTATTCAATGACATCAATGGCTGCATATCCACTGGAAAGGAGGTATTGAAGCAAATACTTTCCAAACCAACCTTCAGTTTCTGTTCATTTAAATGTCTAATATTCTAAGAATTGCTTTTGTTGAATCTGCAGTTGTGAGATAAATAATTCCTCATTATAAATTATTCTTTGCATTTTTGTAGGCAAATGTTTATCATGCCACGAAATCAGATGGTCAGGAACTAGCAATCAAAGTCTACAAAACTTCAGTTTTGGTTTTTAAGTAAGTACAGGAGATAAAACAGCCTGCATGTTCTCGTTAGAAACTTGTCTGCACCTTTAAATTTGTTTTGAGGAAAATTTAGTATGTTAAGTAAATGAGTGTTCTCACTAGTAGTCAAGCTGTTGGTACAGACTCCAACAGCAAGATTGAGCATTGAAGAACTTTCAGAAATCTTCTTATTACTATACTAAATGTTTTTGAACTGCTGTGTTTGATAGTAACCTTTCTTCCATTAAATCAGTTTCTGACTAGTTTTTCCTTGGATTTAACTTATTGGTCATGTTCAACTCTAGGGATCGAGATCGGTATGTACAAGGGGATTACCGTTTTAGATTTGGCTATTGCAAGCACAATCCAAGAAAAATGGTAAAGACATGGGCTGAAAAAGAAATGAGAAATCTTATGAGGTAAAATAAGCACTTAATGTAAACTGCAATTATGTGTTTTGGTTATCCATCTATTGTGTTCTACGTGTCTGTTACATAAATCAGAACACAATACTTTTTGTTGATTTGGTTCGTAATTTTCTTTCTTTCTGATTTGTTAAATGCAAATTAGATAGGCTGATCCTGATTTTTTGTGAGATGTAGGCTGAAGGTTGCTGGAATTAGGTGCCCTACGCCCCTTCTTTTGAGACTTCATGTGCTGGTCATGGAATTCATAGGTATAGTGCTTTGTCTAGTTTAATTCTGATTGCTTACTTTTGTTTCTTGTTACATGTCATTGTTAACATCATGCAATCATCAAATTAATTTTAAGAATATCAAGGCATGAGGCATGAGGCATGAAGTATTTGAGAGGTGGGGGGATAGAGGGTAGACACAATTGAGATTTTTTGTCCCGCTAATTTGTTGCGATGTCTTGGATTACAGGAAAGGCTGGTTGGGCTGCACCTCGTCTTAAGGATGCTGCCTTATCCCTGGATAAGTTACGTGAAGGTTATTTAGAGGTATGTCCAGATATTTTGCTTTAATCTCTCTATTTTCTTTGTTTTCTTTGTCAAAGTTGGAGGTGGTAGTGTGTAATCTGTAATAAGTGAATGCCCTTGGAGGCTTTAGCCTAATGCTGGTACGGAACTCAATTTTTCTCATTGTGCTGGGCACAGGAGGGTAGGATGAGTCTTGAAATTAAAAATAAAAAAAGTAAGCTATATTATCACGATGCTCTCAAAAGCCTAGATGAAGGTGACAAGTAGGACTATCACATAGGTTGATCAGATTGGTTGTTGAGCAGATTGTATTGAAAGAACCAGTGTTCTTTTGTTTCTGTTATTGCATTAACCTTTTGGTGTCTTCTGTTTATTTCATTGCGTTAACCTTATGGCATGTCTCTGACAGATGATTATTGCAATGAGAACTTTGTACCAGAAATGCAAATTGGTACATGGAGATCTTAGCGAATATAACATACTCTATTTTGAGGTGAGTCTTTTGCTTATCAAATTGATAACTGCCTTGCTTGTCATCAATTCTGCTTATATGGTCATGAAGCCAAAAATTTTGAAATAGATCAAGCGTTGGTTGGAACTGACATGATTTCATAGGTTGAACTTCTTATGGTTGATGAGTTACTCCTGATAACGGTTTGTTTATGTTACTTATTCTTCTTTTTGGTAGGGTCACTTGTACATAATAGATGTCTCCCAATCAGTTGATCTTGACCACCCACGTGCTCTTGATTTCTTACGCGAAGACTGTGTTCATGTTTCTGTAAGTTCTTTCCTCATGATTGATTGTTGCTTTCTTGTTGCTTTAAGGACAAAACTGGATTGTTGATGAAATAGACTAAACAAGTTATATGGAATGCAGGATTTCTTCAAGAAAAATGGTGTAGCTGTTATGACAATTCGAGAGCTATTTGACTTTATTGTTGATACAACTATCACTGATGATTCTGTTGATAGTTATTTGGAAGAGGTTTGATTCCTGGCCTATTTCATTTATTTATCTATTTGTTGGATGCTTATAATATGACCAATGATAACCTTCTTCAGGTTCAAAAAAGAGTTTCAGAAAGAGACATGACCGTGGAAGATGAGATTGCAGATTCTGTGTTTTTGCAGGTGATCTTTTTTTATTATTATCCATTTTTCCTTCTTGAAGTTCTTTATATTTACCCTTGGAGATCAGTTGAAAAGTATATTACCGAGTTTGAAACTAATAAACTACAACCTCACAAGTGAAGCAAAATATCTGACCAAAAGCTCGAAATATATGCTAACAAGTGGAGTGTTAGCGAAAATGTCATTTTGTTTCTGATATAGAACATTATTTAGTTTCTGAGCAATTTAACTTATTGAAAGAGAACAGAATTCAGTATTTATTTCCTGTATGAGTACTTGTGATTAATTCCTCCGTTGGGATTGGGCATAATATAACGCCAAACCACTTGTCATATGAAGTTGATATTCTCAATTATATGGATTTTGGAGGAATCTTAATGTAATGAAAATGTTGCTTTCTGTAGGCATACATTCCAAAGACACTCAAACATGTCAAGAATGCTGAGGATGAGGCTTTTAGGTTAAAGAGTGGCGAGGACACCGGAGACATGTACTATAAGACTATTACAGGATTGAAGGCTTTGGTTTTGGCTCACAAGGACGAGCAACAAGAAGCCAGTGGAGACAAGCAGATAGATGTTGCAAACCCTGCAAGTGGGTCTCCTGCCAGTGTTGATGGCCCTTCTGTCTCTTCCGAGAGTGAATCTGAGTCATCGATACACAGCGATGAAGAGGACTCGAGTGATTCAGGTGGGGATGATTCATCTGAAACGGATAAACCAAATCCAACAGATCGAAAAGCAGCCAGAAAAGAGAATAAAAAGAAAGTGAAAGAAGAGAAGAGGGAAGCTCGGAAGAATAAGGTGCCAAAGGCTGTGAAGAAAAGAAAGAAGAAATTGGCCAAACCCAAAAAGACCAGATAATATATCCATGTACCAAGTGCACATGGAATTCATGAAGTTGGATGATTAATTTTTTAGAGGAACGCAGGCGCAGGCCCAGTTTAGGAGCTGGCTTCCATGCATGTGAAGTGGGGTTACTGTTTATGTTGATACGAGCAACGTAAATGTAAATGTGAGAGGACGTTTATATGTTACTAATGGTTGAGGCTTTTTGTGTCAAGTTAATGCTTTACAAAAGAATAGGAATGCAAGAAAATGATTGTGACCACGTTCGAAACTCCTCATTGTAAGCTCCGGCATCTTTTAACAAGTTTAATTATCATTTGCAGGTGATTGTTCTGTTCATAAAATAAAACGGACGACTGTCCAATGTTGTCTCTTGGTACAAAGAAAATGACCAGAAAAGCTTTATGCAAAAGGTCACTTCGACCAAATTGTACTTAACACCTTAGTGTTTATAAATGTTCAAAAATAATGTCAACATTTGATAAGCACTTAAAAATACCCTTGAGTTAATAGAAAGATAACTCTTTCATTAAATATTTTTTACATGAAAATTTTTAATTTTTCTTTCTGTAGGATTTTATTATTTTATCAGAGATGAGATTCAATACAATCTTGCTTAATTTGTATTAATCACAAGCTTAATTAACTAAATTAACTAATCTTTTTAACTAAATTCTCTAACGTCTTATATAACCCTAATTTTCCAAAATCTCCAATTCATCATTTCTATTATTTGCATGTCTTTCTTTTTTTTACTAATGTTTCACAAATTTTCTCCTTTTTATGCGTTGCTTCTCTGCACGTTGTCGCTTTGCGTCCTTTCTCCACTTCTTCTTTGCTTCTCTTTCACATTTTTTCTACTTTTTAAAGTTACTTCTATGCACGTTGTGGCTCTGCTTCTCTGCTTGTTATGCATAGCTGCTTTGCTTCTGTATTGCGTTGCTTTTATGTTGTAATCTTCTCTTGTCGTGGTTACTTCTCTCTATCACCTTGTTTTTGTCACGCATTGCTTATCTGCTTCAGATTGCTTCTTTGCATGGCTTTCCTTTGCTGCATCACCTCGCTGCCTGATTGGGCTTGAGGCATTGGACCCGAGCCCGAGTTCAAGTACAAATTGAGATTTGATTTTTTTAAAAAAAACTAGGCTTAAAGTCGTCAACCCAAGCTTAGTCAGTTAACTTTGGATTAGGCTTTGGCCCAGTTGCCATCTCTATGTCTCGTGATATCTAGTCTCTTATTCTCTACCACTTATCAATATCATGCACTTTAGTTTAGATTCAACATAAAATCTTGGTCATTTTTAGTTAGGAAATTCTCTTTTAATAGTCTATACAGAGCTCTTGAAGATCGAATTCTCTTTTGTTCATTGTATGAAAGAAAAAATTATGCATACAATTATGTAAGCACTGGATAAAAAAGATTGCAAATTGATTGCCATAACTGATATAAAATTGCATGGTTTTATATACTAGTTATTTAAGAGTGCAAGAGTTAAGTTATAAATTGATAGCGACAATTGTAGAATAATTGTACTCGTTGGGATGAAAATCTCAACTTAAAATTGTATTTTTACTAAATTTGTGATGGAATCAACAGTATTCACAACGGAAGCAATTTAGAATCAGAAATATAAATATAGACAAACCAATCATAAGATTGAGACAAGACAAACCGGTTGAAGAAACTTCTTTCCGCGAATTTTTTTATCCTTACAGTCTTTTATCGTGTAACCTTAATTGTTTCTGAAACCTTTATTTCTGGGTGGGCAGAAAGAATGTATCATGTGTTTTCTTTAGAGAGATTTTGAGAGAGTTGATGTATTCTCTCTAAGTTTCTAAATGATACCACTTCAATAGGAAGTAAGGCATATATATATATATAACTCTCTCCTTGCCGCATAAGAAGTAACCGCTTAGATTACACTGTTTATTACTCATGCAGTTTGTAATTCAAATCAACAGATTTTTTTATTTAATTTAAAATAATCTGTTGCTTATTTAAATTACAAATAACACACGTGTGGTCCAAACAATTAAGGCACGACAGGGACCGCAGGAAAAAAATTAATAAGACTAAAATTATAATAAGAATCTATACAGGACCAGTATATTCTTATTATAATTAATCATAAATT
>JANIJH010000006.1:70415706-70442075 GCA_024520975.1 Erythroxylum areolatum | reverse complement strand
TATTCAATATTTCCATTACTAAGAATATAAACAAAGTAACATCTTATGTTCACTTGGGGTTTGATCCACTAGAGGGATAAACTAACTCAACAGCTATTCGAGATAAGAGAGAACCTTTGATTAGTGATACAAATTCCACAACAACAAAGCAAACGGTCAATTTGGGAATGATAAGCATGGAATATGGTTTAACTGAATAGGAAACTCAACAGATAAACACTTTGATGCAGAGGTTGATTCCAAAAAAGATTGTAAATGATTCTGTACCAAATTCCCTGATCCTCTCACAAAAAACCCAATCCAGGAGAGCATGAGGACATTCAATAAATAGAAGAAGGTTCAAACTACTGATCAAAGGGACTGCTTTGAAAAAAATATCAGTCCACACAAATGTAGTTCCTCTTGAAACTCAAAGTACACAACAGGTTAAGGGAGAGATAGTTAATTAACAGAAACAATCCAAGACTAGAAAGTAAAAGCACAACAGAATGATACTCACTTACCAAAAGTTTTCAGCTTGTAACTTAAGAAAAGCTCTCAGCCACCTTGATTCGTCAAAAAAGATCACAGAACAAAATAATAACGTGTCTTTGAATTAACAGAGATGAAGGCTATAGAAGAATACAGCAATGCCAAATAGAGACTATATATAACCTAACTATCAAAATCAGAGACTGAATTGAAATAGAGTTCTACCTATTTTAGAAAACTAACTAAACAATACTACTGATCTTTATCCTTATCTCATAACAGAAACTTGAATAACACGAACTCTATACAAATTGGAGCTCTGGCGTAGCAATGGAGAGAAAATCTCTCGTCTTTAATAATTTCTTTAAGGTCACGCCTAAATCGCAAGAACGGCCGCCTCATTCATTCGGTTCTGCAAACCAAAACGCAAAACTTGAGCTAACAGAAGTTCAAAACTATAAGCCTATAACTAATCTACAATCCGTAATTTGATACCTTTAATAGGAAGAATCCAAGAAGCACCTAAAGTGTCTTCACTCTACCAGCAACATCGGGCTTATCCAGTATCCAGCCCCTCTTCGCCTACCGCATCGATCTAATCGATGAACACCATGCACGAAAGATGAAAGATGGCGGCCAGATCTGGAGTAGATGGAAGAAATAGAGTCGATTTTGGAGGCATCTGAGAAGACTCTACCAGCAACATCGGGTTTATCCAGTATCCAGCCCCTCTTCGCCTACCGCATCGAGATGAACACCATGCACGAAAGATGAAAGATGCCACCAGATCTGGAGAAGATGGAAGAAATAGAGCCGATTTTGGAGGCATTTGAGAAGAGAGATGGCGGCATCTGAGAAGAGAGAAGAGAGAAGAGAGAAGAGATAAGAGAGAAGATAGAGAAGATGAAGTTCGATGGAGCGTTCTGTAAGAGACGAGTGAGGATAAGGTTTTGGGATATCCGGTTTTCTGATAACCGGTTCTTCAAAAAACCGGCCGGTTATCAAAAAACCGGCCGGTTTTTATATTCAAAGGTTATTACTTAAAACCGAACCGGACACAGGTCCGGTTCCGACCAATTCCGGTCCGCGGTCCGACCGGTTTTCTAAACCTTGACATTTACACATTTTCTCTTCCTAAAGTATCCTTTTTCAAAAATATCTTGATATATCAAGATAGATTTTCAAACTCAAACTAACTTTTCTCTTAACTGTACTAGAATTATATCGATACTAGTCAATATCGAGTACCATTTCGGCTCATTTTTTAAATTTATGAAATATTCTTTGAATTTTTTAAAAATTGCAAAACAATCCATTGGTATATTTTATTTTATACTTTATAATTTTAAATCAACCATGTCTCAAAAAATCTTAATAATAAAAATTTAAAATAATAACAATTTATTTTTATTAACATTAATTTTCAAATATTTATATGAACACTAAATGAAGTTGTTACTATCATACAAATGTAAAATCTCGTTTCCATATTAAGGGTTAGAACCCTCAAATACGGTACATGTGAGATATCAATGAGAGATTAGAAAAATATATTTCATGCTCATGCATAATGTTAGCATACACACACGTGAATTTGATTATTAAACACATTACAATGAATTGTTCATACACTCATTTGACATTTTTCAAGTATAAGTGATTGTTTTAATGTAAATTATGGATTATGTGTCTTAAAAATTGAGTTGGAGTGTATAAATAGTGAATTAGAATTTTTGGTAAATATAAGAATTTGCTGGAAATTAAGGATATTTTTGGATTAGGAAACATGTCAAGTGACAAAATAATTGATGAATAGTAGTAGAAATAAGAGTCAAATGGTAGTGTAAATTTTTATGAATGACATTAAGATTTAATGACAAGTGTCATTGAAAATTGGGAGAAAATTGAATTAAAAATTGAGTGACAAATGAACTACAGATTAATGGTATTGAGTACCATTAGTAAAAGATACTAATTTATTTTTGAGTGATAAGTGTCATGACACCCACCAAGCTTTTAAACCCACGTTATTTACGTTTGAAAGACCATCTTTGCTTTATCCTTCATGTTTATGCTCTCTCTTTAATTTTGTTCTTCATCTTTATTTATCTTATCCCCAAAAGTCACTTCTCATCCATCCACGTTGAAGCATGCTTTCACCTTTCATTTGCTACTACTGTTTCGTTGTCTTCTTCATTTCTTACTAAAGATCCTACCCTATTACCCTTGAATGATGAGTCACAAGTGACAAAAGAGAGCTAGGGTTAAGAGCAAATGTGAAGAGTTTGAAGTTCTTGAAGCTTAAATAAGTAAGTTTTAAGCACTACTCTTTTTGATTTGTTGAATGAGCATGCACGATGATAGTTGGTGATAAAATGATCATAAGGAAATGAATGTATTTATATCTTGTTTTTCTATGATTTATGAATAATAATGTATGATTTGGTCTTGAGATGATTTTGAGTTAAAAATGAGTTTGAAGCTAATGAAAAAGAGTACTATGGTGTTTTGAAATGAGATTAATTAAGATGATAATTTAGAAATGGAATGAAAGTGATGATGGAGTAAAACATATGTGCAGAAAATTGATGATGAATGGGTACATGTATTTGTTCTATTTTTGGTTAATGATAAAATATAGATCACGATTTGTTTGTGAATGGTATTGAGCTTAAATGAAAGTAGGAATGAAGAGGAAATAGTGAGGATATAAGTTAAAGATGGGAGATTAAGCAAACGAGAGGAAGAAGAGAAGAAAAAGCAACAGTTCGTGAATATAGAAAGGGAAAAATTATGCACGATTGTGACATTGGTGATGTGTTTCGCAGTGCACAATCATGCACGAGCATGATCATAACATTGCGCTATCGACTAGGATTGCACGATCGTGCATAAATAATGAAGGCATACTAATATTGATAGTTTTGAACATCCTTTATTATTTTGATAATAACTTCTTCTGCTGACCCCCAAATGACGTTAAATTTGAACCAACAAACTCCTAACACATTATTCTTTCTGTCCATTAAAGTTTATGGCCATCCGAATTCGTTGGGAAAAGATTGATTGATGAAATTAGGATGAAAATGATGAATTGTGCTGGAATATGATAAATGGAGTGTTTCCACTAAACATGCTTCAGTATTTTGGCCATATATTGATCTGTAGATATCTAAATGAGATTTTTTTATCTATATTAAACTAGAGAAATATGGATACAAATTTTTTGAAGAAATCAAATTTTAATTCTATCTTTAAGAGTTCCAAAATTTGTCTTGAAATTGAGTATAAAGTGCTGTTATAGTTTAAGAATGGTCCAACGTGTTTTGAGTATAACTTTCAGTATACTAAATCAAATTGTTTGATTTTAGTGTCATTAGAAACTTAAGACATAGAGGAACTTTTTTTTAAAGAAAGTATTGCCTAAATACTTCATTTTTCTTATCTTAATGACCATGCAAAATTGATACAAAAATTTGAGAAAAACTGGAATGATAGATCAAAGTACCAAAGGCATGAGTATAATGGGAATAAAGTTGTTCATATGATAGTAGTTGTGATTCAAAAGAGAAGAACTATATGTATTAAGTATAGGTGAATGAAAATTGGATTTCATGAGAGCATTTACTGCTAGAAAAGAGATGAGGAGTAACTGAATTGTGACATTAGAATAATCAAGTGTTCTTAAGGTGAAAACCTAAGAATAAGTTAGACATATGCAAATGAAAAGGTTTGATTGATCGAAAGAAGTGATTAAGGAAACATACCCGGAATAGTTATATTGAGCATGCATTATACATGACACATATACATGAGTACAATTGAATGTTTATGTAATTGTGCAATTAATAATGTGTGTGCATTGTACGTATTGCATAACATTGATATGCAGGATAAAATGTCCACATTCAAACGTTTCTGGATCATATAAGCTAATGCTAATCTGGACCATATTGTGAGTTGACTTATATGGTCTTACTTTAAATTAATGTTTTGTTTAAATTTTGGATTGAATGATTATGTGAATGTGATTGTACTGATTCCAAACATTGAATGTCCGAGGTGTTTGATGCATGAATAATGTTGGAAGTGTTCATTGAATGTGAATTGGACTGACTATGTATTTTCTCAATTTAAATATTAAATGTTGGACCAAGGTCCGATGACATGTGAAAGTGAATGTGAAAAGTGAAATGAAATGACTGATTGATCTTATGTGATTGATGCATTCAATTACATTAATACATGATAACATAAAGGTTGTTGTGAACGGAGTAGCTACCAAAAAAGAGTTTAAAGCTCAAAAAGTGAAAAAAGAGCTTAAAGTTCATAATGTGATTAAGAGTTGAAGGCTCATTATGTATAATGAGTCTGGTATCCCTAACGGATACGGGACAGTTATCAATGAACTTGGTATCCACAATAGATATAGGACAATTATAGGTACTCGGTCACAACAATAACAAATTGAAAGTGAGTCTCATAAACACTACATATGCACCTGATATGTATGATTTAAATAGTTTGATTGATTTCTGAATGTGATATATGTTTTAAATGAATATGAATGTATGTGACTCAATGTGATGAATTGATGGAGTGATGTGAATTATGTGATTATATGAATTAATGTGTTATGTGATTGAGTGAGCCATCGATGATGGTCTACTCATTGAATTCGCAAAACTCACCCCAAAATTGCAACATTATTTTTCAGGCTCAGAGAAGTCACCCCGTTAGACAAACGGGAGTCTAGCCACTGTATTTGAGTAAGAGATAGAAGTTGAGATCAGTTCGCGTCTGCATATGTATTTTTATTTTTTATTTTGTATCAAATTATGTATTCACAAATACTGCACAATGTGTATATGAATGATTTTATAATGTAATGACATTATGACTAAAATGTTTTTTATCTAAAATGGGCCCAAGTGACTAGTAAAATTCTGATGAGTTGTATAATGATTGTAATTCTTGTGATTAAAAATGTTTATAATTAAAAGGGGACAAAAATGATTATTGTTTTTCCACACATGCGTGTGATTTATGACAATATTATAATGAGTTTGATTGGTTGACTGTTCTAGCATGACACTCTTGTAAGGTACGCACTCGAACATCACACATGATGTTAGGTATGTGTTTTGCGAAGATGAGATATTACAACAATTGTATAATAATTTGACAATTATTATTACAAAGATTGTATTAATTTTTTGCTTAACTATTTGTCTTCAAATATTGCACATAATATGAATGACATCATGTAGTTATTATCTTAAATTTTAATTTATATCAAGGAGATAAAGTTTTTATGTAAGTTATATATTAAATTTAACAAAAACAATATTTTATATCTAAAATTTTAAAATTAAAATAAATTCATATTATACTGGTAGTCACTAAATATGTACTCTAGTGTAATCTTTTTATTGTTTTATAATAAGGTAGTGAAATTTTAAAAATAATAGACTTATATGAGTTATTAATTTTAAAATTTTTAAATTTATTGAACACCACATAAAAGTCAGTACACATAATTATATAAAAATATTATGAAACTTAATGATTTACTAATGGTCTTTATTTTTTAAATATATTTAATTAACAATAATTTTATGAGTCATAATTTTGCGTAATTAAGTTAATATAATAAATATATGATTAACAATTACAATTAAAAATCATCATTTTTAATATAAATAAATAAATAAATAAATTTGATTATACAGAGGAAGGGAGGCAAAAGCACTTGGGGATATTTTTGTAATTTTTTTAAAAGTTTTGAATTTTTGCAAAGAAGTTTTTATATTTTTCAAAACTTACGGTACAAGCAATATGATCGGTACTGACAATCGGTACCCAAGAAGGTTGTACCATTTTTTAGCCGGTATCAGTTAGTACGGTATAAAATTAAAAACACTGCTAATGCTTCTTATTTCTTGGTATACTAAACTTGAATTACATTATAACCCTTTTAAATTGTATATTTGCTCCACATTACACATTTTGACTCATTTTATTCATCATTTGATTGTTTAATTAATTTAATTGGCTCATTTTATTTTTTATTGAATTTGATCTTTTCATATATTGCATGCTTATACTATATCAAAACTGATAATATCAATAAGATTAAATTTAATAATAATAATATATTTTATAATTATTAAAATTATAAGTTAAAGCCTCTTTTAATCCAACAATGAAAACAATATGTGATTGAATGAAAGATGATAAAGAAGTGAATGAGCATGTTTATGTGGCATTTTATATTAAATAGGTGCCAATTTTTATACTTAATTATAGAAATTATTAGTTGAAATATTCATTTTCTTTTTGAAGATAATATCATTATTTTTATCATGTTCTCATTAATTTGCACATATGACCTTTTATTTTATTGATTTAATAGTTTCTTTAATGCCTTATAATGCAAAGGAGTTAAAAGAAATTAACGAAATCCATTATCACTTTGCAATAGTTATATACAATATTCTCTTTATATTTTACAAAGAAATTATTTTCATCACTCGAATTTACGACACTCAGAATTTGCGACATTCTAATCACAATTTTTCATAGCCCTATCCTTAATGAAGGAAAAATATAGGTAGATAGTTAATCTCATATTTTATAAATAAAGACCTTATTTGATAAATTACTTATCAACTTTTTTTTTACAAATTAAAAGATTTTAATATCCGTGTCATCAGAAAATAAATCTTTTAACATTTTCGTAGCTGCTTTGCACGTTTAAGCTCTTAATTAGTCGAATCATACGAAATCCATTTGAAGTTTGAAGCACCCCATAAGCGAAAATAAGAGCTAATCAGAAACAATGGATTGACTAATCAGAAACAATGGATTGAAACAATAAACTTTAATTGTCTTGTCTTCTTTATCCTATGCCACAGGGATGGCCTGATTGGTTTAATTTGTAGTTAAATCATTAACTTGATACGATCGTCAATATAATATGAAATTTGAAGTTTGAATATAAATGACAAATCACGATAAAGTTGTAATCTTGAATTCTGAACAACCTATTATACCTATGTATAGTTCAAAATTCTAACGAACAAAGATCTATCATTCGATATTCTAACAAATTACGTTAGTTGTCTCATTTATATAAACTATAGAAACCATGCTGTACATACGGAGAAGGGCTACAGTAGATTTCGGTTGTATCTGTGTTTTGAAAGAGCACAAGCACGAAAATGGAGTAAAGATGGATTGGAACAAATTGAGTAACTTTATATACTGATATTGCTCGTAAAGTTCTAATCTTTGTTGGTCTGAACATTCCCACCCTGTCTGGAAAGAGGATTAATTGAATTCATATGTTTGGAACTTAAAAAAAAAGGCTTGAATTGAAATCTTGAGTGGGTTTAAAGCCCATTCTCTTGTCAAATTCAATTCACGTTCCAAATCACATGAATTGAATCCAAAACCTATCCTCTTCTGCTTTTTACTCCCAAACCTAACAGACCTAATATTCCAACCCTACACTAGACGAGCCAACCCTTCTCCCAACAGCAATAAATAAATAAATAAATAATAATAACAATAACAACTAATAATACTACAAACTTAATCATAATAATCACATAAATAAAATAATTACCATTTAGAAATTTAAAAATATTAAGAAGGAAATTTACTTTATTAATATAAATAAATAAAATTATAAAAGCCAGACTCGAAAATAGTCAGCCTCGCGAGATTTATAATAATAATAATAATAAGTAGAAGAAGAAAATTAATTTCGTATAATAATAATAATAAATAAATAGTTATTTATAAACAACAAATAATAATAATAATAACAACTAATAATAATATAAATATAAATATAAATAACAATATTAACAATAAGAATAATAACAATAATAATAATGATGATGATTATGATGATGATGATGATGATAATAAATAGTAATAATAATAATGATGACGATGATGATAACAATTAATAATAATAATAATAATAATAATAATAATAATAGTAATAACAATAATAATAACAATTAATAATAATGGTAACAATAATAATAATAATAATAATAATAATAATAATAATAATAACCACAACAATAACAACAACAACAACAACAACAACAATAATAATAATAATAATAATAAAAGTCTAATACCGAAATGAAGATAAATAGTTGCGGTGCTTGAATACATTGAAACTCTAAAAGTTGAAAACATTGAAACTCTAATAAAAGCATTAATAACTTCATTCTCTTATCAACCATTAATAACTTCATAGGGTCACGAGGTAACATCATGGGAGTATTAATAAGGGTATATCTATAATTTTATTAGTTTTCTTAATAAGCGTGCATTTTTCTAAAACGACTTTTATTTTGGATAGGAGGGAGTAATAGTTTTCTATTATCTTCATAACTCGGTCAAGCCTGATATCATTTGCAATCAATTTTTTCTTTTTATTTTAATAATAAACTTTTTTATGAATAAAATTGATGTTTATAAGTTGTTCTATGTAAGTGTGAATGTTTATTAGTTGATAACATTATTTTTTAGTGAGGAATAAATGTATCATATGAAATAATTGAATTCAATTATAATATTATTGGATTTGTTTTAAACAGTGTAATTGAATTCAATTATAATATTACTGGTTTTATTCCAAACAGTGTAATTGAATTCAATTATAATATTACTTGATTTATTTCAAACAGTGTAATTGAATTCAATTATAATATTATTAGATTTGTTCCAAATAGTGTAAATTGAATTCAATTCTACTTTCATTAACGTAATTAAATTTAGCTCGTCAATAAATTTAATTCGAAGTTATAGGCTGTCCTCTCTTATACCCAAATATTAGCTAGTGGCAGTTTCAAGAACCAACAAAGTTAACCAACCAAGTTGTGCTACTGGTCAAAAATACTATACTGATCCTCGTATTGATGTGGATGTTTAAATCTGAACAAACCTTCATCATCTGCAAGTTCGCGATAACAATATTCGTATTGACGTTGATGTTTATATTTGAACAAACCTTCATCATGTACAAGTTCACGATAACGTTGGAATCTTGCAGTTCTCAACAACCTATATAATGCATAATGCGACGGTCAAAGATCTGTCTCAGATTTTCCAAACCCATTAACAAATATCTTCGAGTTGTCTTTATATACACCGGGTAGTAGAGAGAGAGGAGGGTTCGGATATTCCAAACCCATTGACAAGTATCTTCGAGTTGTCTTTATAAACTGGGTAGTGGAGAGAGAGGAGGATACAAGTCGCTTTCGCTTGTGGCAGTGTGTTTTGAGAGAACACACAATCACAAGTGTTTCTTAGTTTCTCTTCTCTTTCACGACCCTTCCACGCCTTTTCTTCGTGTTAAAGATCAATAGAACAAGATCCGTAAGAAATCTTACAGGAATCTGAGCCAGCACGAGCCTTGTTTCGAGCTCTGAAATCCCAAACTCGTCCCGTTTGAATATCTTTTAGAGTGCTGAAAATGGAGGAGAGTTTGAGGTGGTTACATGCTTTGATGATTGTGTGTTTGGTGTGCTCTTCGAGATTAAGCTACGTTTGGGCTCACGGGGATGGACTCGTTGATCAGCCTTTGTCCAAGATCGGAGTTCACAACATTGTTGTCGAGCTTGACGACTCCGTTTCTGTCAATGCATATCCTCCTAGACTTGGCTTGGAGGTAAGTTCAACTTTTCTATTTTGGGTTTCACAATGTTATCTTTTGTTGAATAGATGTTTGTTATTGGGGTAGTTATTTTGCCGTTGGCATATGAAAGGTTGCGTCTTTCCTTAATCAGAATTTGCGAAAACGTTGAATCAGTACCAATCTCATTTTTCTGTAAAAGGAAAAAAACAAGAGCTCGTCTTGATTTGTTGGCAAAGTAGTAATTGGTAACCTAAGCTGTAGTGGGCATTTTAAGCTTATTATGACTTTGTTATACTTATTTTTGGAGTTATGAAGTTGAAGTGTGCTCTCATTCGTATGCTTCCAGGGTCAAGATACGGAATGGGTTACGGTGAATATTGAGCACCCTAATCCTGATAAAAATGATTGGGTCGGGGTCTTCTCTCCTGCAAAATTCGAGTAATGCCTTATCTGTGTTCCACGAAAAATTTATGCCCCTTGTTGTTTTTTGTATTCCTAATGATGTCTTTAGAGGTCTGGTGTTACTAATTATCATCAAGATTTACCATTTATTTGGCCATTGATGAGCTGTTAAGTTGAAGAAACTTCTCAGATCTTGTGTGTGATAAATGGGACTTCTCTTTTCCAACATTGCAGTGGCTCCACTTGTTGGCCCAGTGGTGATCCAAAAAAACAAAGTCCCTACGTTTGCACTGCTCCAATAAAGGTACTCGAAATGTGTTTTGTGAAATTCAGTAAAAGGTTAATCATAGAATCTTTGCTGATAAGCTTCTAACTTCTGTGCCAAATTGTATCTCTATTCCAGTACAAGTTTGCAACTGATTCCAATTCAGGATACACGAAGACAGGCAAAAGTTGTTTGAAGTTTCAGTTAATAAATCAGCGGGCAGATTTTGCATTTGCCTTATTTTCAGGCGGGATTTGGAATGTGAGTTTTCAACTCTTTTTTCCCTCTGGAATTTACTTTCAGAGTTTCCACATTTTCATAGTTAGTAGCATTTGCTGCTTTAGAGCTTTTGGAATGCATGTGTATGATTTCGTGATTTATCTTGTCCTTCACAAAGTAATATAATTGACTTTGATGGTTTTAAGGCAGTTACTCATTTTCATTTTATTGCAGCCCAAACTGGTGGCCCTTTCGAATAAGATATCATTTTCTAATCCGAAAGCACCTTTGTACCCACGCCTTGCTCAAGGAAAGTCTTGGGATGAAGTAAGTTGGATTTCTATTGATGATTTGTTAGAATTACTCTCCAAAATCATATAAAGCTTCACTGAAAATCCTGTGATGAATAATGAAGTAGGGGGAAGTGTTATTAACCTGGAAACATAATGGTGATGTTACTTTATTGCATTTTTATATGACTTTTGGGATCTATTTGGTTTTCACTGACGCCAACTGTGCCATGTAATTTAACTTTCCATTTTATGTGTTGCACAGATGACTGTAACCTGGACTAGCGGTTACAACATAGATGAAGCTGTTCCATTTGTTGAATGGGCTCGGGATGGAGAACCTTCAAAGCAGTCTCCTGCTGGAACATTGACATTTGATAAGAACAGCATGTGTGGTACTACTATCAACTTGCAGTGCTTTATCTTATTAACCACAAGTGGTCAAGTCCAAGTTTAACTGTTTGTTGAAGCAAAGAAAGTTAGTTATGCATTTTTGAAGTGCTCTTACTTCAATTTGATTCATACCATTGTGCAAATCAATGTTTTCAACCTTGTGCTTAATTTTGAATTTCCACAATAGAACATTTTGTGAACTGCACCTTCGGTCCCAAATTGCATCCAGGGGGCGTTTCTTTGGTCCCTACCTTACCGTTTGCAAGCACATATTGTGTCCTTTGAAAGCAGTATCTTTTTTGCTGCCTTAATGTAGGCAGATTGATTTCTTTGCCTTGTTAGACTTCATCAGAGGATTATCTCTAAAATCTCTAGCATGCTTTTGTTGTTGATGAGAGAGAATTATAATTCTGAGTTGCTCAACAATTGGTGCATCTCATCATGTGTGCTGCTAAGACTCTAGACTGTATTAAGTCTGCTTGCTTCTATGATTTACAGGTGGACCTGCACGAAGTGTTGGCTGGCGTGATCCTGGATTCATACACACAAGTTTTCTGAAGAATCTCTGGCCAAATACTGTGTAGGCATCTCTAATAACCATCTTCCTCAAAGACAGTAACTTCTACAGTAAATAAATTTGTGATTGGTCCTTTCAGGTACACCTATCGGGTTGCTCACCGTTTGTGTAATAATGAAATTGTTTGGGGGAAGAATTACACGTTCAAGTCATCCCCCTTTCCTGGAGAAGACTCATTGCAGCGAGTCATAATATTTGGCGACATGGGGAAGGTAGTCTTGGAATTCTAAGATGCTTGTTCCATTGATAGTGAGGAATACTTGTTCGTTCACCTTTTTATTTTTGGTTGTCTCTTGATATGGTGCTATTGCTACACGTTCCCTGTTTTCTTTTAGCATTAAATCTGGTACCAGATCTGGTTTTACTTTAAAAATTCTGGTACATGATTGCCGCAAATGTCATATTTTTGTGATGAGCTATAATTTCAACAGTACGAAATGGTGGTGGTTGAGGGAATTCCTGCCAAATGGATAGTACTAAGTGTCTATCCAACTGCTCATCAGACGAATGATTCACCTTTTTAACCTTATCTTTCAGGCAGAGCGTGATGGTTCGAATGAGTACAGTAATTATCAGCCTGGTTCGCTGAACACCACAGACCAACTCATCAAGGATCTCAGAAACTATGACATAGTATTCCATATAGGAGACATAACCTATTCAAACGGATACCTTTCTCAATGGGATCAATTCACAGCACAAGTGGAGCCCATCGCAGCAACTGTGCCCTACATGATTGCAAGGTGCATATGGTCTTTCACGAGCCCTTGCTACTTGCTATGGAAAGGCAATTGTTATTCTCTTTATTATAGCTATAGTTGAAGCCCCTTCATTCTTTTGCAGTGGTAACCATGAGCGAGACTGGCCTAATTCAGGATCCTTCTATGATGGAGAAGATTCAGGAGGAGAATGTGGTGTGCCAGCAGAGACTATGTTCTTTGTTCCTGCAGAGAACAGAGCTAAGTTTTGGTGGGTTAATTGATGATGACTATCTATGCTTAAAGGTCTTTAAGAAGCATTGCAGCACTTACACTTATTGTTTCAGTAAAGTTTGTATATATCAGTATATATGGCTAGATGCTGTACAAACCTCTCCTGGATTTAAGTTCAGTACATGAACATGCAGGTACAAAACTGATTATGGCATGTTCCGCTTTTGCATAGCTGACTCTGAGCATGACTGGAGAGAGGGTACAGAACAATACAAGTTTATAGAGGAATGTCTATCTACTGTAGATAGGCGAAAGCAGCCCTGGTTGATCTTTTCTGCTCACCGTCCTCTTGGGTATTCATCAAATCAGTGGTATGGTGAAGAGGGCTCATTTGAAGAGCCCATGGGGAGAGAGAGCTTACAGAACCTTTGGCAGAAATACAGGGTAGATATTGCATTTTATGGGCATGTGCACAACTATGAAAGGACGTGTCCTGTTTATCAGGTATGCTGTATAACCCTAAATTTTCTTGTAAGTAAAGGATACACAGTTTATCATATGGAACTGGACAGATATACATATATATAATGTATGTATGTATGCTTGGAGGGACATGCTTCTATCATATTCTTATAGCCCGGCTATGACATTCCAGCTGCAGCACAAACCATCAATCGCAGAGGTTTCACAATACATTATTCCATGCCTCGTGTGTTCAGAATTTGAGATAATCCAATCTGCGCAAAACCTTACTTCTGTGTGGTCATGAATAGCATCAACTTTTTGGATCATGCATATTTTATCACCATTCATACATTCTCAGCTGATTTTAAGGACTTGTATCGTACATATTTAGAGAGTACATGCTGAGAACCATCAATCTTTTGAAATCTGTAGTTAGTTTAGACAAAAAGTTTATTATTTCGTGTTTATAAGACTGATAATTCTGCAAATGTGTGACCAGAGCAAATGTGTGAATGGAGAAAAGCATCATTACAGAGGCGTGCTAGGAGCAACAATTCATATTGTGGTGGGTGGAGCAGGGGCTCACTTATCACCCTTCAGTAAAGTGATTCCCAGATGGAGCATTTACAGGGACTATGACTGGGGCTTCGTCAAGTTAACAGCTTTTAACCACTCTTCCCTGCTCTTGGAATATAAGAAAAGCAGTGATGGGAAGGTGTATGATGCCTTCACTATTACTAGGGACTACAGAGACATTCTGGCCTGTGTTAAAGATGGTTGTCCAGCTACCACTTCTGCTTCTTGATTCACATCCTAGGAATAGTCATTCATCTTTTTGGCTCTTGTTATATATTAAGTTTACTGATGATGACAATAAGCTTAAAATCGTTTCTCCATAATTATTCACTCTTATGCTGCCGCCCGTCACATACACTTTTAAGGGTTTAGGATGCTTACCAATGTGGAGTTGAGTTCAAATCCTCAAAAAATCCAAAGAAAACAGAAAGGGATGCTCCCTATGAGCAATATTCTCCTCCTTACGAAAGAGATGGTTTTGAACTTGATGGGATAAAGCTAGTGAGATGCCTACATGCTCTGGCCTTAATATTTATTCGTGATGAACCTTGAAATGTGTTCCGACATGGAAAACAGAAATGATTTCTTACAACAGAAATGAATGATAAGTCTTCTGAAGTATCAAACACGACCAGATTCATGTCAACAAAAAATGATGACCACCCTTCATCAATAGCAGAATCATCCAATGATGTGGACTTTTGGTTTTTAATCATCTGACGAGCAAATGCAGCCTCATTGGACCATGGAAATGTGTATGATCAAACACGTGCTGTTGTCTTGGAACTTGCCCTTTACTCCTCTGTCAATGCTCACGTACGGACTGCAATTCTCATCCTCCCAAACTACCGTTAATGGTTTATTTTCTGTTTGATGAAGTGCATGCCTGAAAAAGAATTGAAAATAGTATCAGTGGAAGCTCCAGATGTTGGATGGAAAACGTATCAGTGTAATGTATGAGTTTGAACACACAGAGGAAGACAACAAAGTACCGGATTTCAGTGAATCATTACCATAAGAAATTTATCAAGCACGACAAGAACAAAATATGGACTGGAACATCCCAGCATACCGTGACAAACTGTTCATATTTGATGTCGAAAATCAAACTGCTGTTAATGGTAAGGTCAGTTCTGCAAACAATCGTCTTAAACAGATCTCAAAAGTTCTAAATTTAACAGGGGAACCAAGGTCATACAATCTCTACAGGTTCATAAGTTGAAGAAGATCATTTTTCCCAGGTGAGTGCAGGACCAAAACCTAACAGTTGGCATCAACTGGCCCCAGTGTAGGCCAAACGGCCACTTGTGAGAACAACATAGGTGCTTAACCTTCAGAAAAAAAAAAAAAAAAAAAACAGTAAGGGCAAAACTGCTCATCCCAGCTCATATCAAACACCACATAAAGTAGTTTCGTGCTCCACTAACTGCTGAGCGGTTCGAAGAAAGGACGAAGCAGCGAGCACCGGCAATCAGGAACGTGGATCATCCACTCCTCTAGCATCAACTGACATGTTTGAAAGAATTAATTTTATATTATGAAAGCATTAATGAGGATCAACACATAATTCTCAATTTGTAAAAGAATTTGACGAAATTTCATATATCACGATTTTGTCTTATTTTTAGTATTTAAATCTTCCATAATTCCTTTTTAATGTGTTCAAACTTAGTTTTTTTGTTTACTTTCGTAAGAAAGTAGTTGAAAGTGTTATTTGATTGGAAAAAAGAACTAAGAGAAGCAATCAACAAGAGAAATTTAATTCGCTCTTAATCCAAACTGAAAGCTTGAAATGGAGTAATATGGAGAATCAAGAAAAATGAAGAAGCAAAATGAGATATAATCAAGGGAGAATTAAGAAAATTCGATTGGCAAATCTTTTTAAATGACATGTTTGGATTAGCTTATTAGAATTAAGTTCAAAGTTTAGTAAAATTATCTGACGTAATTTAAGGTATAGACGCGTTCAGTAAAAATTACAACTTTAAAACTTCTAATTTGCAATAGAAAAATGTGTAAATTGTTTGAATGCCAAATCTGAGTGGAAATCAATGAGAAGTTAATGATTTGTATGATTTAAAGAATCGCAACAAAAAGATCCCCACATCAATAAACATGAGATCAAAGAGGCTATAAAAAGAGCCAAAGGGAGAGAAGAAGATCATAGTAAGCCTCATATGCATTTTTTAGCTTTCCACAAAGTTTTCTTTTCCTCTCTTTAGTAAACTTTAGAGTAGCTTTTCTTCGTCAAAAGTTAGTAATAGTCATGACCATTGTTGGCTATTCTTCTTTATCTCAATTGAGGGAAGTGGACGTCTTTGATACTTTGTAGATTGGAAGATAATTGGGTCTTGTTTTTAAATATTTCATTTATTCGTATACCGATTTGTTTTAGCGAGCAACTTGACCATGTTCTATGGGGTGAAATGTTGGTCAATCAAACAGGTACATAATTATAAGTTAATGGTGACAGAAATGAGGATGTTATGATGGATGTACAACCTTACTAAAAGAGATAAACTCATGTAATAATAAGGAACAAATTAAATGTGACTAATATTATTAAAAAATTAAGAGAAACAAAGCTTGAGTGATTTGTGGGGAGGTTATCAAAAATGATACGACATTGTTAGAACTTACCAAGGACATGGCTTGAAGTAAAAGATTTTGGTGTACTAGGATATACATGAAAAATCTGTCATAAAAAGTCTTTGTCATTCTCATAGGTCTTTTAGCATTTTCCTTTTATATTTAGACTAAATTTTTAAATGTGTAGTACTTACTTCTCGGAGATTTAGTCTAAGCTTTTTCCAACTTATTGTTGATGCTGTTGTTATTTAGTTTTTTACTTATTTCATATTTATTTATTAAATATTTATTAAATATTTTTTATGAGGGTCATTCGAAAATATTCTCTCTTCTAGTTAGGGGTAAGACTACGTACTATTAGATTCTCTAGACCTGGCATATCAACAAAATTTTTACTAAATTATTGTTGTTGTTTTTGTTATTGTTGATGATGATTTTGAAAAGCGTTTCAGTGTTTTTATTTTATTAATGTTTAATGCGTGTGAATAGTTATTGATTGAAATGATCATCTGCTAGATTAAATATTAAATATATAAAAATTCTATTCTTTTAATCTTTGTTTTCAATTCTTTTAAATTTTAATCTTTGTAGCAACTAGAATTTTAGTTTATTGCATTATAAATTATTAACTTTTAAGAAAAGTATTCAACTAGATTAAATGTAATCACGAATGTTGTGTTATCTTACTGTGGTGATCTTTCTTTTCTTAAAGATACTACTTAATTAAAATTTGAATCGTATTTAAAGTTATTGAACAATAAGATTTAATTGAATTATGATTTTTTGATTAAATAATCTTAAAGAAAAACCTGTATTTAATATCATATTGAATATATGATTAATGCAATAACTATGTTTTTAGTATTGATGATTAAGTAGTGGAAGAGATCGTAAACCAAGGTTTATCTTATTGATAATTCTCTTTCTATTATTCACAAAATTCAATTTATTTTCTTTATTACAATTTCGTATCATTATAACCCTTATTTCATTAAATATCTTTTTTCATAATGACTGACAAACTAGAATTCTTCACGAGATCGATTCTTACTTTTCTATATTACATTTGTTTTATTGTAGGAATTTGTGATTTAATTTCTGTGCAGATATCAGCATCACCAAAATTTACCTATCTCAAACTTTCAAATAAATTAATTTCTTTCTCTTGATTCTTTCATATTTACATATGTTTTGATAAATTATTTTTTATATTATAATTGTAAACCTAATGGATAGGAAAAGTATGGATTTGTATCTTTTTAATTTAGTGCGTCTATCATATAATTAATTGAACAATCAAGATTATTTTGCTATTTAATTATTAAATTAGGCTTAAATATAAACAAATAGTTTGTAATATTAAGCCATATTCTAATATTCTTTCACATGAGCTAAAGGTCAAGATTATTTAGCTATTTAATTATTAAATTGGGTTTTAAAAAAATAAATTGTTACTCTAATAATTAGTCGTATTCTAATAGTCATTCACTTTTGCTAATGATAAGATGATCATAAAATTAAATAATATAACTTTAAATGCACGAAAAATAAATCCTAAAATCTCAAAATAAGTAACTTTGTATGATAAAATAATAAATATGAGTTATCGCAATTGTATATTATTTATGCAAATGATTAGCAACAAAATATCATTAACATATAGAACTAAGAAAACAAACTTACTCCTACTTAATTTTTAGTATATACATTGATCAATAGTATTTTTCTAAACATTGAAAGATGTTATAATATTATTGAAACTGAAGATACCATTATCAAGAAGTTTGTTTAACTTCATATATTGATTTCTTAAGTTTATATACTATTTGTCCTTTTTTTGAGAAATCTTAAGTTGGTACGTAAATACTCGTTTTCAATATCCATATCAAAATCATATTAAGCCACCAATGCTATTATATCCCTTAATGAGTCTTTATTTGAGACTCGTGAAAGTGTCTCTTTATAATACACACCTTCTTTTTTGATATAATTATTGGCAACAAGTCTAGCCTTATATTATTCAACATTTTTATTTAAGATGCAATTGATTTTAAAAATCTATTTACAACCGACTTTATTAGTTACTTCAAGTAATTCATCGATATCTCAAACTTTGTTGTCTTTCATAGAATTTAGTTCATCTTTTGTACCTTCAATCAATTTTTTACTTTGTGCATTCTATGCCTTGTGAAAATGAAACAAGTTCTTTATTGATTATAATATCAACTTTTGACTCTTGTAATTAAACTACATAATCATTCCAAATGGTTAACTTTTTTTTTTTTCTCTTTGGTATCTTCTAAAAGTTATTATTTCTTTTGGTTTATGTATAACAACTGATTCTTAGTTCCTTACGAGTATATTCATTCATTCAAATATTGTTCAATATTGTCTAAGTTTTTATCAATTATTGGAATAATATTTGGAACAACTACGGATAAAATACCTCTATTAATGAAGGAACATTTACCCTTACTTCCTTGATATCCATATTTGATTTTTCATTACTCCTACTAATTTTGTCATTCTCAATTAATCTACATTTTCAGTTTCCACAATTTTAGGATTATGATTTAGACAATTAAACCTAAATCTTTTAGGTCTTGTTTGGTAACTAATAATAAAGAGGTAGAAATGGAAATGAAACTTTTATTCCCTAACTTTTAATTGTTTGGTTACTAGTAATAGGTAAAACAAGAAATGACAAAACTGGAATGAATTTTAAACAATCATGGGCTTTTATTCTTAAGGGGTGGTGGGTATAAGTTGGAATTAAATATCAAGAATAAGAGATAAAATATATTATTAAAATATTATCAAGTTATTATCAAAATATTGTTAAGATATTGTCAAGATATTGCTTCTTATCAAAAGATTATTATCAAAATCACATATCCCGAACTTTTATATTAATTTATTTAATGATTATTTTATTTCATTTCATTGATATTTTTATTCTTATAATAATGATTTTTTAATTATCTAAAAATTATTAACTTTATAAATCATTGAATTTTTTGATTAATTATTTATAAGATATAAAATATTTTAATTAATTACTTACAAAATAAATCATATACTAACTACATATGAGTAAAAAATTTCGTATCATCATTTTTAATTTTTATTACCAAATATTAGCATAACTGTTAACTTTATTTAATACCATACCAAACACATATAATCAATAATTTTATTCCTACTCTGATTCTCACTTTCCATTACCATTCTTATTTTTTTTAGTTTGATTCCTTCATTATTGGTCACCGAAGGAGACCTTAGAGTTTTCTAGGTAACCCTTAACGTAACCACTAATCGTTTGAGAATTTAATTTTCTATTATGCGGATTATAGATCCTTATTTCTACTGGACAACCCTAAAAACGCAGATGTCTCAAACTATGTCTCCTAGTTCATAGTTCAAAAGTAGCTTTTGGAATTATCTTTCTAAGGATATTGTTTAATAAATATATAATAGTTTTAATGTCTTATTTATACAAAGATTTAGATAATGAGGAGTTACTCATTATACTCTTAACCATATCCATCAATGTCATATTATGGCTTTCTGACACACTATTTTGCTACAAATAGACCTGGCATCATCTTGGCTCATCATATTTCCCATAGTATTCACCCTTCTATTAGATCTTACAACTTTTACCTTTTTGCCTAATTACCTTTCAATATCATTTATATACACCTCAAGGGCCTCTATTAACTAAGATTTTTTCTTAAGCAAATAAATATAACAATATCATGAGAAGTCATCAATAAAGTTAATTGAATATTAATCTCCACCAAAAGATGGAGCATCAAATGGTCTGTAAGCTTCAGTCTGTATAATCTCAAAAAGTTGAGCACTTCTTTTGGCTCATTTATTTTCATGTTTAGTTTAATTTCCCTTAATGCAATCCACATACATACTTAGATCAATAAAATCTAGATTTAGAAGAATCTCATTTTTTTACTAATCTTTATAACCTTTATTTGAATACGTGATCTAAACATTTATGCTATAAGTAAACAGATTGTCCATCCACTTTATTACATTTAATTCCAATATTACCGTGAACAATAAGCTAAGGTTCAATAAATTTATTATTAGGTGTCTATTTATATAAATTATTAATAACAACAACATAACCAATAACTAAATTGAAACAACCATGTCCAAATTCTCCTTTCAACCTAATAATATCAAGTTTTGAATATATATATATATAATAAGTCCATATGTTTTCAATTGAAGCCTTCATAAAAATTTTTCATAAAGAGAAATTTCTTATTTAGGTTTATAGTTCAGGTTATAATTCCTTGCATCACATTAGAAGTATGAGTAGTAGTATCAGTATTAAACCAACAAGATTTTAGAGAAACTTCACATAAGTTTGATATGAAAAATATAGAAAAATAACATTTACCTTTCGTTTTGGGCTAAGCCTTTTGTTCTTTGTATTCTTTTTGCCAGTGTCTAACTTCCTTACATAATCTATATTTATCTGTTCTTTGTTCCTTTTGATTTGATTGTGTAGCATTAACAGGTGACTTCTTCTTCTTAGACATTTTACTTTCAGTCATTTACTAGTTTTTGATGCACTAGGTTGATGGAGTAACTCCCTTGTTTCTTCAATCTTGCTTCCTTTTGAGTAAAGCTTAAAAAACATTTCATTAACATCTTAGTTTTCCTTTATAACATTGTTAATTATTTGAAAAGGTCTATACTTAAAAGATAGCGACTTTAAAATAATTAATTAAATAAAAGAGTCATCTATAGTCATTCCTAGTGTCTTTAACATTGCTACAATGTTAGTCATCTCAATAATATGGTCCTAAATGTGCCAAAACTCAATATACTTCATGGTCGTGAGTTTTGTCATAAAGGTACCAACAAATGACTAATCTATAAAATGAAAATGTTCTTCATCAAACTTTAATTATTCTTGTTTACTTTCAGTTTTTGGAATAATTCTCTTAACTTTATTACCAATAGTCATCTGCATAAACATCTTAATATATTAGAATTCTTCTATGCCTTAGGGTATGACTTCTTTTCCTCACTGCTCATATCCATAAGAGTATATGATGGATCCTCCAATAGTGCCAAATTAAATTCTAAAATACTTGGGTGAAATTATATTTGTACACTCTATTTAGAGAAATTCAAACCATTCAAAATAGTATCAAATGAAGTTTGCAAATAAAGAGAAACAACTATAAAACATAAATGCTTAATTTATTTTCAATTTCATTTATGGAATTAAAATAACAATCAAAAGTATATTATAGTTTCCCCGTAGGTAGATACTATAATATATTGTCATAATTTAAATGTCAATGATAATCAATTATAAGTAAATAAACATTCCTGATCAAACACATACATATTATTTGGATGTACAAATATATTCGGCTAAAAATACTAATTTACTCTCATTATATTTACTTTCTCATAAAATAATTTAACTTACCTTTTACTGCTCAAACTTCTTATTCCATGAATTACTGAATTACTAAAAATTCTTTATGAATTTTCCTCCATATTCAAAGAGAAATAATAACAACAATTTAGTTTGCAAATACTTTAATTATAAATAAAACTTTACTCAAAATTCTTAAAAATATATTAAAAATTCTTAAAAATATATTAAAATTTTGCTTAGCGTCTAACCTCATGAATAGCCTCTTTACTAGTTAGAGATAAGATTGCGTACTATTAGACTTCCCTAGACCTCGCATCTCAGTGGAATTTATACTGGGTGTTATTGTTATTGGTAAAACTATAAATTTGCTAACAACGCAAAGTTTTAAATACTAAGGATTGACAAAATTAAAACTATTTAGTAGTAGTAAAATTATAATTATTAAACAATAACAAAATTGTAAAACTCAACAATGGAGAATTGTAAAGGTTAGTAATGGCAAAATTGTAAATATACAAGCTAGGACAAAACTATTGAATAATAATTTTATAAGTCATCTTCAACCTTTAGATAGGTCATATAACCCATCTACAACATGTGACTAAATTTAATAAGTAACTCATTGTTTGATAAGCGATTCCAACAATTTTAGAGAGAATTTTCTCCTCTTCCAAAAGCTAAAGAATTTATATCATTAAACTAAACAAAAAAATTGCCAAAAAAGAATAAAAAACATAAATCATCATTCAACTATGGTAAAGCTTCATAAAACTAAGATCTTTTATCCATTTTTGTTTCAAATACTTAGCTCAAAATTATATATAAACTCATATACATACCCCAAATTAGTTTATTTTTTATTAACTTATATATGTATTTGTATTTGAAGATGTGCAAAAACACGATGATGAGAATATGTATTTCTTCTTGTATATATTTATAAAGAGTTTACAACCTTCTAATATGCAATGCATGATTGTATCTAATAAGGTAGAATACGATAGATATTTGTAGTTTATCTAATTAGAATTTTACATATTAAAGCATATCTGAAATTTGAGATTATTATAACATGTGGTATCGACCCCCTTAAGCTGACGATGGTGAGAAATTGTAAGCTTGTTTCAAAGTCACGTAAATGTAGAGGTGGATAAGGCTTTTATCATAACAATGGTAATTTGATTGGAGGAGGAAGTATGCCTGACGAGGAGAGCTTTTTTCCTAACTAAGTGTCAAATAAAATGAATGTCAATCTCAATGTGCTTCATATGTGAACTAGAAACTAGATGAACAACAAGAAAAGTAGCACCAAGATTGTCACACTACAAAGTGAGTTTGAGATGAGACAACCTTATTTCACTAAGGAGGGAGGTGATCCAACAGAGTTCAGCAATGATGAGGGTAATAATGTGATATTCAACTTTAGAACTAGAACTGACAATAGTAGGTTGCTTCTTGGCTCTCAATGAAATAAGATTAGGGCCAAGGAAAATACAATATTCAGAGGTAAAGCAATGATCATTAGGATAGTTAGACTAATCAGTATCACAACAGGCATGTAAAGTAAGAGAATATGATTGAGTAAAAAAATCCACGAAATGGAGTGCATTGAAGATACTGTAAAATATGCTTGACCACATTCTAGTGAATATGTGTAGGACAGTGCAAAATTTGAGAAATTTTGTTAACAACGAACTAGACGTCTAGATGAGTGGAATAAAGGTACTAAAGAGCACCAACAGTGCTATGATACTTAGTCGAATCTAGAAGTGGGTGACCATAGTTTTTCAGATAATGGAAGGGTGGGATTGATAGGTGTAGTGATAGGTTTGAAATTGTGAAGACCAATACGAAGAAGAAGATTTTTGGTATAAAGTGTTTAGGTAAGATCTAAGGAAATGATGAATGGGAACCAAATCCTTGACGGTGAAGGTCATGTGAAGATCATGAATGAGAGAAAAGATGAAGGATGGTAACAAATTTGTAATGAAAATATCATCCACATATACTAGTATGAAGGTAATATGAGATGAAGTAGGGTGATTTGGAGGTAGTAAAGTGAAGATCAATAAGTTTTTTACTTCATCAGTGAAAACAAGCCCTAGGAGCTTGTTTAAGACCAAAAAGGGCTTTTTAAGGCAACAAACATAAGAGAGATGATGAGGATCTTGAAATCTGGAAGGCTGAGTCATGAAAAAAAAAGGTTATTGAAGGTGACCATAAATAAAGGCATTATTGACATCAAGTTGACGAACTGACTAGATGTGGAATAGAGTAAGAGTAAGTATAATGCGAATGGTTTTGTAATAACAGGACTAAATGTATCAATGTAGTTAATTTCCGAAGCCTAGTGATAACCTTTGGCTATAAGACTAGTTTTGTAGCGGTCAAGAGGACCCTCAAGATTTCTTTAATACAAAAAACCATTTATAGCCTACAACATTTGCATTTGATGGTGGAGGAACAAAAGTCTAGGTTTAATTGTGAAGAAGAGCATTGAACTCATCAAGTACAACTTAAGGTCAGTGAGGAAATTTATTTGCTTAGGTAAAGGAAATAGGATCAATTGATGTAGCAATAGTGGAATAAGTAACATACTTTGGAAAGGTAGAAGAGATACGAGTGTGAGGAGAGGATGCAGGGTATGGGAAGAAGAAGCACTAAAGGATGAGGAGTTATTAGGTGAGTAAGGAGAGGGGATGGAATTGGTGAGGGTAAAATGATTGTTGGTGGAGAAGGTAGAGAGATATGGGTAGAGACTTTGGCAAATGGAATGTCAATTTTAAGAAAATGACGTGATAAGAAATGTAAATTTTAAAGGTTTATGGGGTCAAAATAGTGATAGCCTTTCTAATGGGATAAATAACCAATAAAAATAAAGAGGTTAATTTAGGGGTGAGTTTGCCAAGACGAGTAGATCCTGAAAAGGAAAAACAAGTACAACTAAAAGCTCAAATGTGAAAGGGTGTGAAAAAGGAGTTCTCAAGGAGAATTGTTGTGAAGAACAGAAGTGGGTAATAATTGATGAGATACACAACAGTGAGAAAGGATTTGTACCAAAAAGATTTAGGGAGAGAGGCATGGATAAAGAGGATGAGGCCAATGTTTGTAATACAACATATTTTACATTCCACAAGACCATGTTATTAAGGAGAGTGGGTGTTAAGTCATTTTAATTGCATATATTTTGGGCGTAATTGTTGTCGATGTGTTGAAATTATTATCCGAATTAAATGGAATTGTTATATAATTGTTTACATATGGTTTTCAACACTCTAAGGAAAAAAATGACCAAAAAGACGCAAAAGAAAGAAAGAAATTCGAAATCCCCCAATCTGGCCGAAATTCAGAGATTAGACGTGGGCACGCCTAAGGATGGAATCTGGAGTCTGCAGAAATTCCAGAATTTGTTTCCAATTACAACACAATCTCTCAAGATCTTGTTGCCCTCTTTTCAAGAAGTCTTCCACCGAAATTAGAAGACCACCTAATCTGGACAAAATCAAAGGAAGATAATGAAGAGATACACATCAAATAGGGAAGGGGATGATTGCCGCCTATATATATATGTATTAGGGTAAAAGAGGAGGAGAGCATTAGGAGGCTATCGTAGGTTAGGTTAGGTTTTAGATTTCTGCACCTTTTGGTTTTGTTCTTTTATGTTTTCTGCACCTTTTAGAAAGGATTTTCGTAGCTTTCTTCTAAAGACCAGGGATGGAGGCTATTTCTTTTGTTGTTTTCTTTGATTTCAATTCAAGTATGAGTAGTTAAATTTTCTTATCTTGGTTGAGAAATCCATGTTACATGTTATTATGGTGAGATTTTCTAGATACTTTTTATGATTATTAATGAACATTGAATATCTTCAGATCTATTCTTTCTAATTGGATTTGTTAGTTTCTAGGAGCGCTACTAGAGATTAATTGATTCAACCGCTAGGTTAACGAAATATGACGTTCAGTTTCGGTAATCATAAGTAGCAATTAGGATTAACCTCTCTACGTTAGAGTCGGAAAATTCTAAGAAGATATTCACTTGATTGATTTCATGTCGTACATGTTTATCACTTGTCATTGGTTCTTAATTCTTAATGCTATTATTCAA
>JANIJH010000006.1:70270892-70305056 GCA_024520975.1 Erythroxylum areolatum | reverse complement strand
ACAATTAAACATTTCAAATTATCAAACTCAATCTCAATTCTCAAATTCAATTGCTCAAACTCAAATTCAATTTCATTGATCAATTATTCAACAATTCAATATTAATACAATAATAAATCACAAGCCAATTTCCACCATTTAATAATCAATAAATCACCATTTCAAATGTAATTTCTAATTCACTTCCAAATTCCAATTCCAAAATGCAAAATGTCAAAATCCAATTTCAATTCCAAATTTAATTTACAATCCAATTCTAAAATCCAATTCCAATTTCAATTTCAATTCCAAATTTAATTTCCAATCCAAATCATACAATTTCAATTTCAATTCCAATTCCAATTCTAAATTTAATTGTCAATCCAATTCCAAAATCCAAATCCAATTCCAATTCCAATTCCAAATTTAATTTCCAATCCACTTCCACTTCCAATTTCTAATTCCAATTCCAAATTTAATTTCCAATCTACTTCCAATTTCTAATTCCAAAATGCATAATGCTAAAATCCAATTCCAAAATCCAATTTCAAACTTCCAATTTTGGTTGAATTTATTAGAGATAATGTATAGATAATATGCAAACAACTGATCTTGTTTATCACTTATCCTTTATTACATTTGTTAGTTGTATCCTAGGATAACCTTCATAGCCTTTCCTGATATTTCGAGATACTCTTGTAACAACTTGGTGTATATATTCATACTACAGTGATCAATGAAACTGTACTGGAAATCATTCCAACTTTATATTTCTATAGAATTTAATAACTCACAAATCACAAAAATTACAAATCACAATTTCGATTGAACATCCAAAATTTCAAATCTAACCGAATTCCAAATCCAAATCACAATTTCGGTTCAACAACATCCAAAATTCCAAATCCAAAGAAATGAAAATCCAACCGAATTCCACATCCAAAATTTTGTCCAAATCCATTCGGTTAACCTCATTCTCCACCGAAATTCACTACCAAAATTTTCCCCAAATCTAACACAATAACACCAAATTTTAACCTCCAATATACCATATTCCAATAATCAACACAATCACAGAAGCAATCATTGTCAAATTGCATGAAAAATGAAACCAAAATCAATAACACACACCCCAAAAACTATCGGGTCTTCGGTGTCAATCTGGGTCGACGTTGTCGTGTGCTCCAGTGGAGCTAAGCTGGTCATGCCGACGAGGAGGAGGAGCGATTGGCGACGAGGAGGGCGAGGAGGAGCGACGAGCGAAGGCGACGATGAGGAGGAGCGGGCTGAGCTAGGGGACTGGAGAACAAACCACCGGTCGAAGGCGAAGGAGGAGGACTGGAGAACACGTAGAAGGCGAAGAGGGGACGGTGAGGAGACGGCGGCGAGACGAGATCCAAGGTGGGAGAAATAGCGGCGAGGAGAAGAAGGAGAAACCGAAAAAGAGAGAAGAAGAGTCCAGAGATTCCAGAAGGGTCGGGGGGTGGGGGTAGATTTTTTAGGTTTAAGTTTTGTTTTTTGCAATTTGGTCCTTGGAGAATTCAAATTTTTTCGAAATGGTCCGGAAAACACCGAAATTGTTGGTACAGGTTGGTACCGACTGAAAACGGCCGGTACCAACCGAAATTTTTGCCCGATATTTTAATAGCCGTACCGGTTCTGTTTTTCAATCGGTACGGTACGTACTGGCCGGTACGGTATGGTACGGTATTCATATCCTTGGTCTAATCCAAAAAACGTTATCTTTCTATTTAAAGAAGGTGAAGTTACTGATTTTGTTTATTTATTTACTGTTTATATTAAGTTGCTAAACTAAACCAATTCTAACTCATCGTTTTTTTCTTCTTTTTTCCACTGAGATAAAACTTTTTGTTAAACAGTAACAAAAACAGCTTCCACTCCAGTTCTGCAAACTTTCTACAAACAACTTGGTAATACTAAAAATTTATGTTTGGATGGACTCGGGCTCATATTGAGAATACAACTTTGTCCTTTATATTTATTGAAATATTTAAAACCTAACATTTGGCATTATATTCCTTCATTAAAGTGGATGAAGATAATTTGATAACTAATATATTTTAGTCAGATGCAAAGATGAAGAATGATTACTTAAATTTTGGTGACGTTTGCTTTGACACTATTTACAGGAAAAATGGTGAGGGCTGTCCACATGCTTTGTTTTTAGATATAAACTATCATAAGCAAACTAGACATGCCTTTAACAAATGTATCGAACAACTACTCAAATGTCAGAGCAGTCTCATTGTATAATAGAGCAACAACAAAACCTACAGTTTGCTTGTGATGATTTACGCCTACAAACAAAGCAACCATTTTTCTTGTAAGTAGTATCAAAGAAATCATCATCATTAAACTCTAAATAATCATTTCTCATCTTTGTGTTTGACCAAATATATTAGTTATCAAATCATCTTCATCCACTTGAATTACATAAAAGAAATTAGGATCTTTAAATTGCTTTTTATGCACATATTCTAACATGTCACCTATGTCCTCCTTTTTCATATCTCGTGTTCTCTTGGATTTTAAATAATTCTTGTAATTTTCTACAATAAAGCCCAGATTTTCTCTCCCACCTGCTTGTCTCATCGTAAGATCATGAAATGCTTTTAGTGGAATTTTCACATCATTAGCCATTAAATTTGCATTACTGCAGCAGATGATATCTTTCTATAACTTCTATACAAATGTGTTTTATTAGGACTTGAAAGATAGTGATTGTGATCCTCAACAAATTAAATTACTTGAAATTTTCCAGTTTTCAAACTATTGACTTTCATTCTTCCCTCACAACCAAATCTTGTTTCTGTACGTGGAGCTCTTTCATACACATTTCTTTTGTCAAGCATCCTTTTACCTTCAGCACTACAATAGAAAAGCCTGTGACTTTTGCTTCTTTTTCCAAAGTCGACATGTTTGGCATACATTAAATAATATTGATAAGCTTGTTCTTCAAACTCAAACTCTATGTCAATTTTCGGTATTAATTCTCTTGGAACAAATGATTGGACTTTGTTCAAAATCACCTTAGAATTCGAATGCATCAAATCAATTGACTTGATATTACTACTCTCACCGCCAATGTCAATTTCATCATTCTTATATTGTTCATTCTCAAGTTAATATTTTAATCGACGGTATGGAGTAGATTTACCTTCCATCATTTTGTTTAATACTAAATTTGACACCTATCAAATTCAGAAACTATTTATCATTATGACTTTGTTTTTTTTAATTATTAACAAAAACTCACAAAAAGGGGGGAAAAACATTCGGGTTGATTTGTATGCATAAAAGACGAATACTCCTTAATGAAGGAAGACAATGTAGAATGTTAGCTTTCAAAACATTTTAATAAATATAAAAGACAACCATATTTTCAATATGAGGCTGACTGTATACAAACATAATTCTTTAGTATTACCATGCTGACTGCAAAAGTTTTGCAGAACTAGAGTGGAAGGTGTTTTTGTTACTGTTTAATAATGGGTTAGGATTGAGTTTGCCTTGTTTGATACGATTGAAGGATGGTAAAAAAGAAAAACTAATAGATTGAAGGTTGCGTGTTTTATACAATGAAACGGCTTGGCTTGAAGCTTAGCCACTTAATGTAAACAGCAAATAAGTGAACAAAATCAGTTACTCACCCCTCTTTAAATAGAATGATAACGTTTCTGGGATTAGATACAGCTGGATAAGACAGCCTTAGACAAAGGATCTAGACTGTGTTGTAAATGCCTAGTATGATTTGGAATCTGATCGTGATCATATGACCAAATGTTTCTGCCTGCAAGGCCAGAGGGTCTGATTTGCGAGTTCACTTCAAAGTAGGTTTTTTGTATCTCTTAATTTGGTGGTTTTGTGCTACTGGTGCTCTGTTCTTTCATGATATTGTGTTTTGTTTAGGGGATTAACTGCCTATGGTTTTCGCCAGATGGTTCTTGCTTAAGTCATAAGTGAAAAGGCTTTGGCATTTGGTAACAGTCTAACGATATTAATTTTCTATTGATGCTTTACGTGTTCCGGGAATGAGAGAAGCCATTTTACCCTTTCGGCATAGTTCTTCTACAGGCATGTGCCTACACTAGTAGGACAGTAATCTTAGTATGATAGGCTATTATTAATATCTAAATTCATGTTGGACATGGTATTTTTCAGTAAATTTCGGCTATAATGTTCACTTATGTCAGTAAATGTACTTGATAAAAATCCCCTATTGGTTACATTCTGATGTTCCATTTGATAGACTTATGGAAATTATAGACAAGTGAACAGACATGTTCTTTGTTGTTTCTTATAATCTTCAGGAAATTGCCTTTTCATGAATTGAGCATCTCCAGCATTTTTTATTTGTGGTCAATTCATTAAATAATGACCATATTCGCAACCTTCGGGAGTTGTTGAATTTCTTGTACCATCTTTTTTTCTTTATATTTGATTCGTTTTCCTTTCTTCAAGACAATTGGGACTTGTTTCTCTGAATCTATTGTATGGCTTTACCCCTTTTTTGAGTGTCCATTGTTTTGTTTGTTTAGCAAGTTCATCTGGTAACCAATTTGGTGTTGTATATAATGCAGCATTTTTTAAAACAATTTCTCACCTAAAGCTAAGCTGCTCAAACATTGCATATTCTCTTCAAACATCGTATAATTTTGTGGCAGCAATGTCATATCTCTTAATTGAGTTTGGTTCCCTTATCTTGATGTTGGGTTACATTCACTGAATCTCAGAACACAAGGGAAACTGCTTCTGCAATCCGCAAGTTGCCTTTGGCCAAGGCTAAAAGGTATTTGGAAGATGTTTTGGTACACAAACAAGCTATTCCTTTCAGGCGCTTCTGTGGTGGTGTTGGCCGAACGGCACAGGCCAAGAATCGCCATTCGAATGGACAAGGGCGTTGGCCAGTTAAATCTGCAAGATTTATCCTTGACTTGCTCAAGAATGCTGAAAGTAACGCCCAGGTTATATCTTAATCAAATTGTAACATTAGTCTTATTTCAATCTAACGCCATGATATTTGGTCTAAAGTTCGTCATATGCAACTATATTATTTAGGTGAAAGGATTGGATGTAGATGCACTTAACGTATCCCATATCCAAGTTACCCAGGCCCAAAAGCAACTTCGCCGCACTTACCGGGCTCATGGACGGATTAATCGTGAGTGCATTCTTCACTTTAAATCAGTTGCTTGTATACATACACGTGTTTCAATCAATGCCCTTAAAAGAAGACCTGTGATCCTTTTCTTTCTTGGATTTCTGCTGCTTTCTCTTTTGTCTTGCAGCTTGCATGTCTTCACCTTGCCACATTGAGTTGATTTTATCAGAAAAAGAAGAACCTGTCAAGAAAGAGGTAATATTTTTACCGAAATCTATATGTCGCATGATTCAACATGCGGAAACCAGATTATCAAGGTCATAGTCCTTATGAATTTGATCTGCCTATGTTGTGAATTTGCATCTGACATGGTCTCTTGTTGGTCTGCAGCCTGACACTCAGCTGGCTCCCCAGAAAACCAAGGGCCAAGCTCTTCGTAGTGGGGCTTCCTCCTAGAAATGGTCCTCTGACTGATCCAGTGCTTGATTTCTCTCGAAGCTGTCTTGAGCATTCAGCTCGTTTCATATCATGTTTTGGTTTGAGTTCAATATAAATCAGAAGCTGTTGTCTTTTTCTAATTGGAGTGGATAATTTTGAAACAATTTTGATAATGAATGAGAAGTGTATGTTGGCTATTAATGTCCCGCAATCGGACCTCTTGATAAGAACAGAGCTATTCGAAGACCATTTGGCTCATAGGTTAATTACTGATAAGAAGTACTACACCTGTCAAAGTTACCATCATATATTAACCTCAATAGGTTAAATCATAACACAAACTCTTATAAACACTTGAAATTTCAAAAATGATTCTTGTTCATGAAACCGTCCTGATGGTCCCTCCAGTATAATTAATATGATAACAAAAAGCTGAAGCTTCAAATTTCCAGTGGAATAAGACATTGTCTAAAGAGTTTCACCGCACAGTTAAACGGGTAATGCCGGCAAGAGCAACCTCAGGGTTGTACAGCTTCCAGAAGTTTCTCATACACCTGTCTGGCGGACAAATCCTCAACCTTGTACAAGCATAAAACAGCAGCAAATCAGCCATCTTTCATGAGTAGTTTTTCAGTTTTCATTTCCTTAAATTGCAGAAAAAACTTTGATCCGCTTGAATGATGAAACTGATTTACGGAAGAAGTTATGACATTTTCTATGAAATTATAGGCCAATGTTAACCACAATAACGGAGTACATCGGCCTCCAATAGAATCTACATAATCATGCTGCATGAATGCCTGAAAACGCAAAAATTGTACACAAATGAAGAAAATGCTAAAATTGAAACTCACCACTAGGAGCTTTGATTTGTTGTTCCATCCTCTTTGAAGCGTCATCTGGCTCAATCTCAGACCTAAAACCTGTGTGAAAGAGTTGCATTAAATGCAATACAAAATTATTCTAGAAATTGACCTCCTAAGGCTTATTTAAAGTCGGTACTTTTCCCATGAATTCCAAAAGTTCACTGTTAGCTTCTCCACGAGCTGCAGGTGCAGCAACAGTGACACGAACATCATCAGCATTCACTCCTGATAAGAAACGTATGAAAGAGGATTGTTAGTAGACAGGGGTGGGGTATGATCATGATCATCATCTAGCTTACTATTAAAGAACAAGAGGAAGTAGGGAATAGGCGTTGCAGTCTTAAAAGAATAGTCCAAGAGGAGCGTTGTGTCTCCTTAAGTTGAGCTAGAGGATTACAAGGGACATCTTTGTCTGTGGTAAACTAGTCCCAAGCGATCTCGGTTTAGAAGCCTCCCAAATGGATGGTCGATGTTATCAATTTATATTACTCAAGATCTGCACTAGATGTGGCTCACATAGTATCTTTTACAGTTAACAGACTTAAAAAGAATAACCCTTTGAAATAGACCATCCATCTTTGTAATAAGTAAGAAATAAATCTTATCAGAACTATCCATATCGAAGAAACATCTTGTTCTTTGTTCAACACTTTCTAACCTCCTGTACAGTTTATATACTTTTTCTGTTATCTCCACTTGTACAATACATCCCTCAAACATCAGCAAATAACTCTTCTTCCACTTTCTTTTCTTGAAAACAGGTTCACATCCATATCTATAAGAGTATGCATGCATCGACTTGACTCATAAAGAACACACTGGGCAGTAAATGTAGCTAATCACATTTGTCCTTAGATGCAGAAAGAAGCCAGATTCAATAAAAATTATTCTGTTTACTAATAAAGTTGAATACTGCAAGGTCATGTGCATTTAAACCAAGGCTAGAAGAAATGCAGGTTAAAGATAATCATAAAGAGAAACAAATCAAACAGGCCAAATTACTTGTTATTGCGGAGCGCTGCGCACGGTCTTCAACTTCTATAGCCACCTGAACAAGGCCTCCTTCTAACTGTGATATGCAGGGTGGCACAGGAGCATCCTTCCGCATTATTTGCAAACTTATCCAAGTGAATAATCGTGAAATGATCTCAAAAGGCGAGCAATTTATATATCATTGAGTTGAGTAGTAGTTGTACCAGAGGGTTAGTTTCAGCAGCAACAGTACTAAGAGCTCCATCAACAATGTAAACAAAAGAAGCAAAATCTAAGTCTTCTTCGGCACGGTAGCAGACAAAGAGACCACAGCCCATACAGTTCATGCGAAATTGTTTCTCTAATTTTCCTTCACCCCTGAAACAAAATTACCTAGATAAGAATAAAAATGAAAACAAACAATGTAATAACGTAACAAACAGAGATTAGAAAAAGAAGAAGAAAAAACCGCTTTAGGAGAATTTTGCCACCCTCGTGAATGTTGAGTCTAGCAAGATGCTTCTTCTTGTCCAAAACGTAAGCTCTGTCAGTCTTCCTTTTGGGCATTTTCTGCAATTGGGTATCTTAATCACAAAACAAACAAACAAACCATGAGTTCAGTTCTTCTCAAGATTAAATGAAAAAGGAAATAAGAAAAGGAAGAAGCAGACCGGTGATGAGGACATGAGAGCCACAGTGTTTGCAGTAATAGACGAAGAGATCGGAGTCTGGGCCGTCCGGAGCAGCGTCCTCGCTTGAATATGTGTGCGTTGTTCTCTTGGGCATTTCTCTTCTTTCGCTAATACAAAACGCCCACGACTCTCCAACCAAACAATCAAGCTCTGGAGCAAGACTAAGAGCAACTTCGACGCCGTTTCAATCCTCTCTTTCTCTCTCAAGCTGCGGATGAGAAGACGGCATATAACGGGGCGTTCATCGTTCTCACATAACAATTTTATGTTTAATTTTTCTCTTCAAATATCCAACTTTCGCACAAGACTTATTAGTGTTAATCACTAAATAATTAAGATTAATGAAAATAATTCAACTAAACCTACTTTAATTAATTTAAATAATTAAATTAATATCTTCTTAATTTGCGTTAATTAAAAATATCAAATTTTACTTAATTTTGTAATTATAGCTTGAACTTAAAAAGTGACAATTAAATATTAAATATTTAGTTTTTTAATTTTAATCAGACGTTAGTATTTTCCTTAATGAGTTAAAGTGATTTGCTACATAAGATAAAAATTCTAAACATTTATACATATCAAATTTAATTAAGTTTAACTAAATTACACTATTTTGGTATTGAGACCTATAAATTAAACTCTACCATACCGATGCGAGACAGGGACGACACTCTATCAATCCTAGTAAGTGTTTAGGATAAGATTGGTATAGTTTTTGTTTTTATCATTAATAATAATTATATATTAGATAAATTTTGAAAATAAATTATTTTAATTAAATAAATTTATTTTAATCTCTTATTTAATATTTATTAACAAATCATTAATAACATTTTTATATTAAAATAAATAATTTATAATTTATAATCTATTCTAAATATATTTTAATTATCAAATCAAATTTTATTTGAAATATACATATACTGAAGATATTTTAAATTTAATTTAATTTATTAAAATTATTATTATTTTATTTAATTTAAAAATTAAATAAAATTATTAAGTAAAGTTAAATTATTCATATTAATATATTAAATATTTAAATAACATATATTTAATTAATAGTAAATCAAATCATAGAAAAATAGAAATAGAAAACAAAAATCACTTTTTTTGTTTCTATAATTTTATAAAGCAAAAAAAACAAAACTAAAAAGAGAAACCAAAAGCTCAAATAAATTTTTTTATCTAATTTGAAAATGAAAATAAAAATAAAAATGAAAACAAACAGACCCAATATTATTTTACTTTAATTTTTAAAATTTAAACATAATAAAAACTTATTTTTGAATTATTAGTTTTGATTATTATAAAATGTCATTTAATTAGTAAAAACAATTTAATTTGAAGTTTAAGCATTTTAAAGATATTTTAAATTTAAAGTATATTTATTAAATAATTATTAAATATACAAAGAAAAATAAAAGATATTAAAAGATTCATAAATTTATTTATTTTTAAAATATTGTATTATGTTCTAGATTGTTTAAGTATTTAAAATTATAAAATTATTATAATAAAAATTATTAATTCCTTATAACTCATTCAGTATAATCATTATTTGTATAATTATACTTAATAGATATTTAAAAAATTATTTAAAAATTTATAATACTATAAAACTAAATTGATGTTAATTCTAACATTGACTTTAATAATTTTTACCCTAATTTTTTTTTTTTTGTGTTGAAAGGACATACGCCTTTGCATATATAGAACTTCCACACACCAACTAGAAGTTGACAAAATTATTTTTTAAACGCTAAAAGCGTTAAATAGGCCTAACGTTTACACTAGTGTACAAAATAGACTCTAATGTTTTACAGTATTCAAATTGGACCCTAACATTTGTAAAATATTCAAAATAAACCATAACGTTTGGAAAACGTTTACATTGAACCCTTATCACTAACGGGGTTAGGGCATTGTCAGTTATCTACTAACGTGACCCAAAAGATTTTTTATGTGGATTTTTTTAATTTTTTGGTGGTAGCACCCACACAAAGCTAACACAGACATTGTTATCTGGAGGAGAGTCCCACCTCCAAATTTGAAGTTGCATCTTGGGGGGTTCGTAGCGTTTAACTGCGGTTTTTGAAGAGGAGGAGACACTATGTTTTGTTGTAAAACGCAACGCTCTTCCCTTAGTTTTGAAGTTAAACGTAACAAACCTAGAGATGCACTATTTTGAACAAAATTTCTCATGTTGCGTCCCTTTTCTTACATACATTCCTAATCTTCCAAATCTCCCATCTTCTTCAATCATACAATCCTTAACCTATTAACTTCAATCCCTAATATGCGTTCTTCTTGAATCTCACAGTTTGCTAAGTTTCAATCCCTAATTTGTAGCATTATTCGTCTTCTTCTTTAATGAACAACAGTCTAGGAGGGACAACAACTCTTCTGGAATAATTGTCCACCACCTCCTAAGAACTGAGGATTAACGACACTGTCGCTATGAATTAAAGGTAAAATCTGTTGTATCTTCATCATTTGTCCTATTTGAGTGCAACTCTGAAACAATGATATGGAGTAAAATGTTTTGATTTTCACTTCTTTATACCCTCATTTGCGATGTGTTCAATTTGATTTTTGAATGTGAATGGGAAGTTGAATTTATGAATGCCTGTGATTGGTCTAATCATGGAAGTTGAATTTAAAGATTAGTGTCAGCATGGAATGTAAATGTGAGATGATTAAGAAGTTATTGGATTTTATACCAAATTGTGCTAGTGTATTGGCATTGGAAGTAGAGATGTGAGACCGTTTCAACCTCAAAGAAACAGAAACTGCATTGAGTATTATTTAAGTCTATGATTTTGTCCTTGGTTTTGAGTTTGTCCCTAGTTACTAGCCATATTATGAATGAGGCTTTAGGCATTAGAGTTTTATCCCATATCCAAATTCTATCTACCCTTTAGATTTGAAGAGTAAGGCCTAATAACTTTTAAGCATGAGGGGTTACTGAAAGTGCCTTTGCTATCAAGTAGCCAGATGACCCTATCCTCTTTGTTTGAGTCGGGATAACAACTAGGGAAGTTGTTCATTGGTTTGTCAGATCCTCTAAAGTTATAGTACTAGTTTTTTGTATTTATCACTTATCTAACCTTGGGTTGAGAGGGATTATAGTGAGTAACTAGGGTGGATAACTTCTAAAGATAACATAGACTATACTTTTAAACGTTTCCAATAGAGGGATGCAGTCCTCAAACTTAGGCTTTTTGGTGGTAATTGGAAACTCAAGGTATTTGAAAGGGAGTTTATGCAATTGAATATAGTGATAAAACTTAAAATATGATTTGTCATAGTAGAAAAGATGTAGATCATGCTCTTTTGATTATTGATCCTTAAGCTTAACAAGTCTGAGAAGAATCTCAAGGCATCAGTCAACAACTCTTGTAAGTTTGGATCCACTGATATTTTCTATTCTATGTTGGACCATGTTGGAGAGAACTTCATTTGAAAGTGTAAATAGGTAGTGGGATAATGGATCCCCTACCTAAGATAGGTCCAAGATCCCTCATGTTAACTAGTTTACCTATGATAGACCAAGTAATATGGAAGAAATAAGCATATATGAATAATATGTCTGTGGAGCATATATGAATGATATGCCATCTATATGAGCATATTATCGTTTCCATATATGTGATCTGTGATAAACTTAAAAGATGGTGGTTTCCTTGCATATATATAAGCATATATGAATGATATGTCTGTGGAGTGATTTGACATATTGTTTCCACCCCTGAAAAGACATTATTTCAGATTGTTGACATATTGTTTCGACCTTTGATTAGAAGAAGTAAGAGAACTAATATAATTTTGCAGCAACTATCCAAAGATATGGACATGACGTCTTCAACTAACACTACATTAAATTCAAATAATAATAATATGGTGTGTTACTATGGTTTAAGAGCTCCATTAAGAACTTTATGGAGTGAAAAAACCCAAGAAAAAGATTTTATGGATGACCCAAATATCATGTACGCTTATTTTTCGATATGTTAAAATTGTTTGTATATATGTTTAATGTTTTTGCCTAATAATTATTAATTATCTTTTATGGTGGAAGATGTGAATTTTTTAAGTATTACAATGAAAAATTAATGAGAGAGCTATTGAAGTAATTCATAACCTGAAGAAAGAAGTAGATAGTTTGAAGCAGGAGGTTCAATGAAGCACAATTGAATCACATTCAATGTTCAAAATTGATGAGCAAATAAAGCTAATAAAAGAAAACATTGTTTTACTGAAAAAAAGAGAAAATTGAGTTTAAATTTGTTATACTAATTATTTTATGGCTTATTGTATTTATGATGAGTTTTATAATATGATTTGTTGTAGACAAGTAAAACTAAATTGTGTGTAAAACTCAAATTATAAAAAATGAAAAATCCTTATTTGAATTAATATATCATGCACTATGTTTTTTCTTTATTATTTTGTTATTCATGAGTTTACTTTAATGATGTGTAATTAATAGTTGTTAAACTTATGAACAATTAATTATTCATATGGCCTCATAAACAACAATTAAATACAAAAGTGATATCACAATAAACAATTGGAGCAGTATATACAGTTGTGATTATATAACAATAAATAATTGGAGTAGTATATAAAAATGATAATATTAGTAAAGTGATTACATCACAGTGTATTTATATACAAAAGTTATGTTATCTATCCGTCCATACAGACAACATTAATGTAAAGTTTGCGAGTCAACTACATTGCTTCCCTCATTTGCACTTGACTAGAAGGTTGATCATGTACTGGTTAATTCATTAATGATCTCTGCCTTATTGCTTCTATTTGTAACTGTTGAAAAGTTATGCTAGGTTATCCCTTGAACCTCATACCTCTTGGTTCGAAAGACTGTTTAAATGAATGTTGATCAATTTCTCCAAATTTCCATTTGCGACTATGTGAAGAGCTATCAACCTACAAATAAACATGTTGTTAACAATATTAAATCTTGAAAGTAATCAATAAAGGTTGAATATGTAGATATACTCACAATATTGCTTTGTTGACTTGCTACAACAACATGTTCAGCTTGTGAGGAGACATTAGGGATGACATAATAAATATGAATTAAAGATTGTCAGAAATGATCATTAGATATATGAAGCAATACATAGTAATCAAATAATGTGTCATACCTATGGAGATTGCTGAGCTGGTTGAGTTAAGCCTTGATTCTTACATTTCTAGCATTATGACCAGAATTGCCACATTTTTCACATTTTTATATGCAACCGTTTCTAGTAGATTTGCTTGATTTTTCAACTTAATAGGCTCATTTACTCTTCTCCTACTGGATGATTTAGGTCTTCTTGGCATAACTCTTTTGGTTGGGGGTTTATTAGTTCTTCATCAATTGTAGGCCAAAAAATTGGACCCCTAATAGGTTGCAAAATATGCTCATATACTGCCATAAATTTAGACTTCTGGTAGCCCTTATCCATATATGACTCTGGTCGATGTTTCGAATAGTGAACAACACTCAACATGGTTGCAAGGATATCCATACAACTCCCACGCCTGACAAATACTTGATTGGTGTCTACCAATCCTCACAATATGCTTGGCACCACCTTTGGAAACTTTATATGCTCTATCACCATTCCAGACAATTCTCCGCCATATAGCATCTCTCTTATTCTTCTCTAATTTCTTCATAACCCTGGGTGCAACTTCTGACATCTAGCCATATACAAATTGTCTCCTATCCTCATGCCTCTTCATCACCATGATTCTTATTGTTTCTAGCATGATTATAATTGGCCTATCTCTAGCTGGTAAGATCCATCTATTGAATGTTTCACTCATGTTGTTATCAACAACCGGACATTTGGATTCAAAGGACTGGTAACATCTTGCCCATCTTTTCTTCAGATATTCGAGCAATGATGATGCACATTTAGGCGTGATTTTGTCCAATCTTTTCAACTGCTCGTCAAAATTTTCTATGTATGTTGACCAAGCATAATTCCAAAATTTCTTTTGCAAATCTTTTCCTTTCTAATTCATATGCCAATTATGGTATATGTGCTTTGCACACATCCGATGAGTGGCATATGCCTCTTCCACTGCTCTAGTCAATCTTTATAATAATATAATATATTAAGTTAATATATAATTGATACAACCTCTTACCATTAGTCAATAAATAAACAAATACCTTTGCATATATGATATTATTATTAGTCCTTCACCACTACCCAACTTTATGTCCGAAGCCAGCAAACTCATAAACTAGGTCCAAGAATCACTATTCTCCAACTTGATAAGTGCCCAAGCCAACATATATATATCTTTATCACCATCCCTCTCAACTGCACTCAATAAATGACCTTGGAATTCAATCTTCAAAAAACAGCCATCAATACTAAAGATTGGCCTCAAATGCCTCCATCATCTTTTCATCGCATCAAAGCATATGTATAATCTTTTAAACTATAAAAAAGAGATAAAGATGTATGAATTAATGTATAAACTTCATAAATAAGTAAATATTATAATTATCATTGTGCAAACAGAAAAGTACTTCTTACCACAGCGAGATCTCCTTCAGCACCTCTTGACCATCCATCAGGCATGTCTGAAAATTAGGGCATAATGTAAGATTTGGGTTGTAAATTCAGCATCGAGGAATTACACACAAGAGGAATTACTAGGGGTTAAACTCTAAATGTGCGGAAGAAGAAGGAAACGGCGAGAGAGCCAGCAGCATCATCCCTTCACCCGTCCCCATTTTCCTTAATCAATAAGCTTCTGGGAGAGACGCGAAAGACATGTTTCGTTATACCCTAATTGGAATTCATATCCAGTACCTAATGCGCAGCCGTTTGATTGTTATTCTAACTCTTTATGCGCAGTCGTTTTGTTTAAGCTTTAAGTGGGCTTTGATTTAGACTGTAGTGATAATTGTGAAAGGTTTGGTAGACCATGTATTCTTCAATATTCTTTAATACAATTTTAAATTTTCAAAAAAAAAACTCCATTTCTAGCCAACTTTAACTTAATTTTTAATTCAGGATTACTATTCCTCAACTCATGAGTATATCCTTATAGCTTCGCATATTCACTAACATAATCACTCATCCTTTTTTTTTTCTAAATCTCCTTTTGGCAGCATTATATGTACCTGAGTTGGAAAATATATTGAGTTTGTCTTGACATTCTTTAACCATCGTCGCCATCGAGATAGTAGGCTTCTCAAGTATTTTGTCCCTAAAATGTCTCATTAGAAACTTAGTGGAAACTAATTTTGGTTTGTTGGTTGTAAAATACCTGTGCTCATCATTGTATGTCACCTCTTTAAAGCACCTATTATTCTTGTCACAAATGACATACAACTCCCATGGGCATCCCTCAATACATCTCACTCTCATCCTATGTCTTTCACTTTTTTTAAACTTCACATTGTAGCTTGTCCGCATTATGTAATCCATAATAGACTTCCTAAATTCTTTTGCAGAGCCAAACTCCATTCCTAATCTCCAATTTAGTTTAGCATTGGATGGATTATGCCTAATACCACTAATTGGTCTTTGCAATGACTCACCATGCTCTTCTCTGCTAGGATATTGATCGCTACCAATAAAACTACCAAAATTTGTGGACTCAATTTCAATTGGTTTGTGGTCATTAAGAATCTGAACTTGTATAAAACCCTCATCATGCTCATCATCATCCACCTTTTTATGAACTCCTTCGTCAACTCTTAAACCAACACTTTCAACACTAACACCTTTAGTAGCTCTATAACATCCTTCCATACCCTCCCTATCTCCATCCTCTCCTCCAAATATAGGCAATATGTCAGGTACAAATGATGGGGTATCTAACATATGAGTTACATATACATTAATCATTTGGTAGTTTTTTATTAGATTAATGAGCCTTAGATAACTTGCATTTGATTCAATCAACCTCAAAGACTCACTAAACTCAAAACTAGGTACTCTGTAATAGGCCTTATCGACTTGAAGGTATCCTAACACCTTCCCGATCTCATATATTTGCCTATAGCTAACAAAATCCAGGTCTACTTTATCAAAATACTTAATTCCCCATCAACATATTTCAATTCAGGCTTTCTAACAAATTTGCCACCATAAAACAACCTTATGCTTCCAAATTCAACCATTATACACTTGTTCATAACAAATATATTAAGGCAAGTGTACCACCAAAAAAACATAGATTTAAATGATGTTATCAACATTATAATGGATACTACATGCATAATTATACAATTAGAGGATAACATAAGCAATTAAACATTTCAAATATGTTCAAATAATCCTAATAAACTTAAACTATTAATCTTGTATCATAAATAACATTAAACTATTATAAAGCATGCGTCGTAACATGTTACTAATACTTTATCAACAACTTTTTCCCTTAGGTCAACTTTACTTTAATATGACTATGTCATTACTGAGTGCAAACCATACCTTGGCTCTATTATATCTATATTATAATTCCTTACATATAATATCACGCTATATTCCAATCAACGTAATCATCTTAACTTAATCCAACAAATAACATATGAGTCAACACACTTTTGTACAAATTCAAGTAAGGATTTTCAGACACTTACTACTCCATTTATGATTTGTAAAGGAACATAAGAAGGAACACCCCATGTTTGGCATCATATACTACTTATCTTTCCTAAGGGAAAACGTGATAATTAATATGGCCATATTTATAGCTGTATGTAATCATCCAAAGCAGATACAAGCCTACATATATATATATATATATATATATATATATATAATATATATGTATGTATCAATGTAATAAAGGTACAATTAATTAGAGTATTTGAAATTGGATGGAATAACCTTCACATACAATTAATTTATATTTAAGGAATCATTTATTAACGAAGAATATGATTACAATCATTATCTAAAAATGAATAATGAATTGTGCCCATTCTTGAATTAATTGAAGGTACTAATTACTCAAATATGCTTCTTTGGATCTATAACAATGAACAAAATTAAAGGTTATGATACCTAAAATATAGTCCTATATGCATTAGTTTATCATTAATTACCTCACTTCGTCTTTCAACCCTGCTACAAAACAGCCTATTAGGAAGTTTTTAGGTAAATCGTCGACTCTATGAGATAGTTTTTCAAACTCCTCTTAGTAAACTGCCACAGTGGTAGTTTGTTTTAATCTGGTTAATGCTTCAGAGGGGTCATTATAGTCCGTGGGTCCAAATCGTTGTAGCATCGCCTTGGAAAATTCCTCCCAAGTCATGGGTCCTGTAAATTTGTTTAGCCAGCGATGCCACTGTAAGGCAATACCTTCCAAGTGAAAAGAGGCCAATTGCACCCGTTATGTCTTTGCGACTTCTTTGAATTCGAAGTATTGCTCTGCCTTGTATATCCAACCTTGTGGGTCGTTCCCGTTGAACATGAGAAAATTGAGTTCAAGGTGATGGTGGTTTGTGTTAGAATTGGAATTGGTAGTGTTACTAGAACCTACTAAGATGGGGGTGTTGCTGCGGTTATGTTGTGGTGAACTAGTGTGGGGTAGCTGTTGTGATGTGGTGAGTCCTGGTAGGGCAAAAGGGTTAGTTTCACCTTGGGAAGCAGTGAGGACTTGTATTTGGTGGTGTCGGGACTCTTGGATGGTTTTCATGGATTGTATTTTTGTGAGGATAATTTGCAAGGTTTGGTGAATTTGGTCGATGCTAGACTCATAGTGTCCCAATACCTCATGCACTTCATTGCGAAACTCAGAGTTACTTTGGTTATGGGTATTCATTTGAGCTAACCTGTCTCTGATACCAATTGATAAGTAATTTTTCTGAAGTGATAGAGAGAAGGTAAGAATCAAGAGGAGGAAGGATTTGCAAAATAGTTTGTATGATATATCTTATCTCATAAATTGTAATAGGCTTTTATAGCCATTTTCAAGCAAAAGATAAAGTAGAAAATAACGGTTCTGGCTAACATTATTAACTAGATTTCTCCAGCAAAGTAGGAAAAAATAACTGAAAAGCAAATCACAAAAAGATAGGAATCTATTAGCTAAATCAGCAACAATATCGTCATGCAATAGTTGACATGGTCTAGCCTTCAACTGTATGGGTTGGCTTGATGACTTGGTCGTATCAATCATCGATTTGCATGAACCACATTTATTATTCCAAGTTATTTCAAGTTAGTTGGGTGAAAGTTTGATTGAAATGTGCGAAATAAACAAAATTTTATCATAGAACACCAACACATTCACTACCAACTTTCAGTCTTCGCATGCATACAGGACCACAACTAACATCCAACACCTTAACAAGCATAAGGGATTATAGCATACAATCATAAACAAACAAGACAAGCAAATTTAGGGGACTACACGTTTAAAAATATAAATCCAAACAACAACGGCCTACCACGATGAAATGCCAGCTTCTCGTTTAGATACCTAAAGAGCGTATGAGTTGAATTTTTGACGTGACATTGTTCATGTAAGCTTTGGATGGATCCCATCACCAAAAATTTAGAAAAAACAATGCCACGTCAAAAATTTTTGGGGCACGTCAACAAATAACTGACGGTGTCCTAACACTTTTAGTGGTCAGAATTCAATCTGAATGTTTTCCGAACATTATGATTTATTTTGAATATTTTACAAACATCAAGGCTTAATTTAAACATTGTAAAATGTTATGATTTATTTTGTACACCAGTATAAATGTTAAGGTCTATTAAGCACATTTGGCCTTTTTTAATCTAACAAGAGCAGGAAGATGGTAGTAAAAACTAAAAAGAATAAAAGCGAAAAGAAAACAGAAAAAGGATAACTCCCATAAAAACATATATAAGAACTATATCTTAATAATTGCTATCAAATATTTCCTCTTTCTTTTTTTTTTGTAAAGCTAAATAGTATTGAACAAACCAGAGCGAGAGAGAGAGCGAGAGAGACAAACAAAAGAAGCGAAACCAGAGTCATGGTTTCTACGAGAAGAAGTGGATCTCTCTCTGGTAACAATAACAGCAAGAGATCTTTCTCATCGGAGGATAAGCCTCCGTCGCCCAAGCGTCAAAAGGTCGTCGGGAAAAGCTCGATTTCTTCTTCTTCTATTTTCTTTTTTAATTAGTTTTTCTCTTGATCGGTGCCGTATCCGGAGAGTTGGATTCGTATCGGCTTTTTGCTTCGGGATTGTTGATTGTGTAGTTCTCGGTTGTGTTTGGTTCGAGTTTCAGGTTGAAAGTGGCGGAGCGTCAGATAAATCGATGCCGCCGGCGGAAAATTCCAAGGAATTGTGTCCACCGGCGGTGGCTGATCCTGCGGAACGTGGTTCCGGCGATGCTTCGACTGCAGTTGGTGGTGCAGGAGAGGCCATTAGTTCGGGGAAGGATGAGGCGGCGACTGCGGTGGCCGTTGTGTCGCCGGTCGCTGACGGTAGGTGCTCTGGACTTTGTGAAACGTTTGATTTCTGATATCAGTCTGCTGGGTCTTAAATTGTTTTGAAATTTTATTTGAAATTTAGGTTCTACGCCGACTATACTAGAGAAGCCGAGGAGTTCATTGTCGTCGTGGAGCGTATATCAGAAGCCGAACTCCAGTTTGGAGAATACGCCCTGGTGCAAGCTTCTTTCACAGTCTGGAATGGTAAATTTCAGACTTAACCACTAAATTGATTCGTTAAATCCGTCTGAACTTGTTCCATTGACATGGAAGTTCAGTGTTTCGGTTGCTGTTGGGTCTATTGAGTGTTTGTGAAACGAGTAAATGAGTGGCGTTTCAAGATGAGTGAATATGCTATCTTTCTAATGAAGCTCGTTTGGAATGCAGAATCCCAATGTAGTGATTTCCGCCCCCATTTTTACCATTGGTTCGAGTAGAAATTGCACTTTTCCGCTGAAGGATCAGAATATCAGTGCTTTCTTATGCAAGATCAAACAGACGCAGGTATTATACTTTAATGTGTTTCTCCCTTGTAAAACTGGTGATTAGCTAAGGATAACGAATATGGGTCATTTGGAATCAAAAGACTCCTGTCCTAGAGGAGCTTGGAAATGGGATACTTGGGTGAGATTGATTAATGCCAATTCTTGTGGAGACAAACTCCTTAATATGTAAATGCAGTTTTGAGTACTCATTGTTTCTGGACATGATCAGCGCAAAGGAAGTGTTGTAGCAGTACTAGAAAGCACTGGCAGCAAGGGATTGGTTCAGGTAAATGGGACTATGGTGAAAAAGAATGCTAGTTGTGTGCTTCACTCAGGTGATGAGGTGGTCTTTGGCCCTCACGGGAATCATGCCTATGTATCCTTTGATTCACTCTCATGGTTACATGTTCATGTTATTTTGGTTTCTGCATTTTCTTTAGCTTTATGAGGGTTGTAATTTTGCGTGACATGGTAATTTCCTTAAGGATCTTTATAGATTTTTCAGCAACTCATGACTGATGTTACGGTTAAGGGTGCAGAGGTTCAGAGTACCCTGGGAAAATTTATGCAACTAGATAGGAGAGGAGATCCTTCAGCTGTTGCCGGGGCATCAATATTGGCATCTTTATCTAGCTTTAGGCAAGATTTATCCCGTTGGAAGTCTCCAGGTCAGACAACTAGTAAAATCCATCATGGGAATGAGGTGCCCGCTGATTCTATTATTCACGATGGTACAGATGTTGAGCTTGATGGTGTCGAAGGTAATTCCACTCCAGATGTGGGGAATGGCAAAGCTGTAGATGTTGGAGAAATTGACAAGAATCTTCCTCACAATTGCAACCAGGATGCTGGTGTAGAGGCAGGCAATGTAAAACTCTCTGGGGTGAATGATTTGATAAGGCCTTTCTTCAGGATGTTAGCTCAATCAAGTACTTATAAACAGAAATTGAGCAAAGGTATCTTTAAACAGGTATTGGAAGAAAGGAACGACTGGACAAGGGATTCCCAGGTGGCATCAACCTCGGGTATATCATTGCGGTGTGCACTATTCAAGGAAGACATACATGCTGGCATTCTGGACGGGAAAAACATACAAGTTTCATTTGATGATTTTCCATACTATCTAAGGTGTGATATTCTTCTACCATGCTTAATGTCCATTTTCCCACTTATTACTGGTGATCAAGTAGGTATAACCATTTCATTTCCACTTCTAGAATATATAGATGATCAAGATAAATATCTCACTTGAGTTTGATGATGGTTCCTACGTGATGGTGCCTGTGAATATTTTGGTGTAGAATTTGGATTTTAGTTTGCAAATCGTTCATTGGGGCTGCTTGACATATCATTTTATTGCATGTAAGTGATTTGCGAACTTGATTTTTTCACTCTGCAGTGAGAACACCAGAAATGTCCTTGTTGCTGCTTCCTTTATACATTTGAAGCACAGAGAACATGCTAAGTTTACCACAGATCTCACTACGGTCAATCCACGAATTTTGCTTTCTGGCCCTGCAGGTACTTCCTTTGTCATTATGTTTATTTCGCATGTTTAGATTATCATTGTTGATATATGATTTGTCAATTTATTCTACTTGCAGGTTCTGAGATATATCAGGAGATGTTGGCTAAGGCACTTGCTAATTATTTTGGTGCTAAGTTGCTGATATTTGACAGCCATTCATTTATGGGTGTAAGTTAAAATGATTACTGGCTTTCGTTTTGATAGTTCTCTTTATCCATAACTCACCAAGCCTGATTATTGTTTAAATCATTAACTGTGAAATCTAGGGATTGTCTTCAAAGGAAGCTGAATATCTGAAGAATGGATCTAATGCAGAAAAATTGTGTACTTGTGTTAAACAAAGTTCTGTGGCTTCAGACTTGTCGAAGAGTGCAAATCAACCAAATGTTGAAACAGATATGCCTAGCTCCTCAACTGCACCTTTTTCTTCTGGTTTAGAATCTCAGCCGAAAATGGATGCTGAGACTGTACCTTCTTCATCAGGATCTCGGAATCCATTGTTTAAAATAGGTATTAGGTTATTCTATTTATTCAATTGGCCATCTGCATTTAGTCATCTATTTATTATATATCTACTGTGTTTTTTTGGATTCTAAGGCAACATTAATCTCCAGGTGACAGAGTACGATTTGTAGGTTCATCTTCTGCTGGCTTGTATCCAACATCATCTCCATTGAGGTACAATTAATGTGAACAGATCCTTCATTTTCTTCCTCCTCTTCTTCATTCCTGATACGTCTAATGGGTTCTTTCTGTAATTTCTTGAACAAGGATAGAGGCTTGTGCATATAATTAATATGTAGTGAAGGTTGACACTCTTCATCTTGCTTCTATGAAAAGCATTGATTTTGTTGAAATTGCATTATTTGGAGTTGGATAGTTAGTCCATCTCGATGGACTTTTAGCAACTAGAAAATTTGATAATATAAATTGATGAAGATTGGTTTGTAATATCTCAAAAAGGGATAGGAGTTTGTGGATATTTCCGGTACTTCTCCTGGTAATTACACAATACTTGTTTACCCCATCAATTTTCGGTAATATGAAAAGCAGTAATAGGTCTTGGAGTTACTCCATTCTGGATTCAGTCCAAATTCTCAGTCCGTGTTGATGATGCGGTTCATGTTTGAAATGATATATAGCTTCATTCTGCATTCAGTGCATATGGTTTAGAGTTTTTTGGTAAGTTATAATACAGAGCTTTTACTGAGTACAATCTAAGATATTGGATATGGAGGGAATAACTGAGGCATTAACTTTGCTCACTAAGCAATTTGATACTCTGTGGCTGTGGCCTCTTAACTGTTGTACTAGACATTGTTATTGATGATTGCTTATGTGTTTGTTACTGACAAGTTCAGGTAAAGAGGATTTGAATTTTTTATTTGCTCTTTTGGAGGTTTACAAGTAAATAATGTCTTAGCTATTGTGTATCTTCAATGAATTAAAAGCCTTTTTTATGCCAATTATTCCATTTTAGTGTTTGCTTTAGCTTACTGAAGAAATGTGTAGGGAGAGGGGTAAAGAGCAAATAGGGGGTGGGAGAAGGGGAAGGACAGAGATGCACTTCATTCTCTGTGTCTATACCCTATATGCTTGTTCTAACTCTCCGTTTCTATCTTCATACTTTCCACGATGCTGCTTTATATGCATGTTAGAACTAATATTCTAGATTCTAACATTCAGGGGACCACCTCATGCAATTCGGGGAAAAGTGATGTTACTCTTTGAGGACAATCCTCTGTCAAAAGTTGGCGTGAAATTTGATAAACACATTGGTGACGGGGTTGATCTTGGAGGTCTTTGTGACATCGGTTATGGATACTTCTGTAATGGTAATGTTGAACTGGATTGACTTAATTTAAGGTCGTGTCTATCTTTCTTATCAAAGTCACTGAAGGTTCTTGTCACTCGATCCAGCTTCTGACCTTAGCTTGGAGAACGGTGGTGCTGAAGATTTGAACAAGTTACTCATCAACACATTGTTTGAGGTTATGATCTCTTAAATTGAATGTGTTTTTTTTGTTTTTTTTTGGCATCACGTTTCAATTTTATCTGCTTTTAAACTGGTTAAATTTAATACCAGGCTGTGAATAGTGAGAGCAGAGATTCTCCTTTCATTTTGTTCATGAAAGATGCGGAGAAGTCCATTGTAGGAAATACAGACTCTTATTCTACATTCAAAAACAGACTTGAAAAGCTTCCTGATAATGTAGTGGTGATTGGTTCGCACACACAGACTGACAATCGCAAGGAAAAGGTATTGCATGTTCCCTAATCAGAAACAGGGATCAAAATTTCTTTATGGTCTTTAAGATGATGTGCTTCTGAGCTGTGCAGATAAGACCTCTTAGTCATTTATTTTCTGGAATATTAACATTCACGAACAGGGAAAACTACTAAACTTAAATTTTTTTTGATGAGGATATATATATATATATATACACGTGCGCTTGGTTGACCTTATTTTGTTGTGTAAGAAAGTTTATTGCATGTCATCATGTATGGTTGGTTCAGGGCATTATCACTTAAGTGTCTCCTGGGCCAAACTTGCCTGGGACAACAACGATCTGAGGAGAAAATCTTAATGTTAAAAGCCTTTTATCTTTTTGACTTCTATGTTGGATTTGACAGAAGCCTATAGGGTATGGGACCTATAATGACTTGAAATCTTGCTTTTTAGCTTTGTTTTTAGAGATTTGTGGCTTCAGATTTAAAGCCTTCTAACTCATTTTGTGCCATTTTTTATTTTGTGCAGTCACATCCTGGTGGTCTTCTATTCACAAAATTTGGCAGCAATCAGACTGCTCTTCTTGACCTGGGTTTTCCTGTATTCCTTTTCTCCCTCTCTCTCTCTCTCTTCCCCCCTCTCTCTTCTTTGTGTGTATGTGTGTTTTAGCTTGTGCATTGTTGAAATTTTGATGCATGATTTACGGGAAAACACTTCAGGATAATTTTGGAAGACTTCATGATCGAGGGAAGGAAGTGCCGAAGGCTACAAAACTTCTAAGTAAGCTTTTCCCAAATAAAGTGGCCATTCACATGCCTCAGGTATGTCACAAGCTGACTGGCCTATATTTATATTTTTATCTTGTATGATTTAGTGACAAGTCATAAATATTGCAGGATGAGGCACTTCTGAGTTCATGGAAAAATCAGTTGGATCGAGATGCTGAAACCCTTAAAATGAAGGGGAATCTGAATCACTTGCGCAATGTGAGTCCTGCTTTTTAAGTTGCGAAGTTTTTCCCAAAGATGCAAAGTGAACATTTCTTATACACAGTTTAGCTGAAATGAATAATATTTTAACTCTCTGGTTGCACTGATTGCTTTCATGTGTGTAAATGCTAGGGTGGGTTGAACCAATAAGGGTTGTATCTATTGGCTATTATTTCCTTATAAAAGAAAAGTTGATCTGACTCTATATTGTGGAAATCTTTTCCCTATTGGGGTGTTCTATGGTTCTTGTTACCTCTAATAGCAAGTTCCTAAAAGCTGCAAATTGATTTTAAAGACTATGAAGAAAATTACTGTTTTTTCTTTGTGTTTTGGGGGAGACATGGTACACTGACTGGCAATCATTGTTGTATCTCTTAATGCTGGTCTTCACGGCGTTCTTCTGACCTTGGTTGCAGTAAGCATGGTGGATGGCTGTAGCTATTTTTCTGTTGATATTTTTGGAGTTATAACTCTAGGGGACTAGTTTGTTAGAGCTTTGAATAGGGGCAGGATTTATCCATCTTGAGCTTTAGGTCACGGTTCTTGAATCATAGATACAATTACTTTGCCAGAGAAGGGAAAGGCTGGTAAGATCTATTCCCTCCTGGCAATGCAGTTGGCCATGAATCACATATCTCTGCCTCCAGAACTGTTCTTATGCCAAAGCACCATGCTAAAGAGGAGTCTGTTGTTTATATAGGTTCTGGCTCGAAGTGCAATGGTGTCTGAAGGACTAGAGACATTATGTGTCAAAGATCAGACTCTTACAAGTGAAAGTATATATCTTTATTTCCTTTCTTATTAATAAACATTGGCAATGGTTTCTCTCTAATAAGTTTTATCTTGTTGTGCATTCTAGGTGCTGAGAAGGTAATTGGGTGGGCTCTAAGCCATCATTTGATGCAGAATCCTGAGGCTGATGTTGATTCAAGGCTTGTTTTGTCTAGTGAGAGGTATTTGATAACCCTAATCTTGGATTGTATTAGTATTGGATGATTACACAATTGTAATGACATGTCACAATTCTGGCAGCATCCAGTATGGGATTGGAATCTTGCAGGCTATTCAGAATGAATCTAAAAACTTGAAGAAGTCACTTAAGGTGATTATTTTACATAATTGCATTCTGGTATTTTGTATTCTCTTCTTGTGAACTTTTTGGTCAAAATTTTGCTGAGAACTTTGCCCATGGCAGGACATTGTCACGGAAAATGAGTTTGAGAAAAGGCTTTTAGCTGATGTTATTCCACCTAGTGACATTGGAGTTACATTTGATGATATTGGAGCACTTGAGAATGTCAAAGATACTCTGAAAGAATTAGTGATGCTGCCTCTTCAGAGGCCTGAACTTTTCTGCAAGGGGCAATTAACGAAGGTTTCCTAGTCTCTTCTCTCTTTCTCTCTCTTTTAATTTGAAAGCTGTTTATTCAAAGGGATGGATTAATATTCATCTGCAACCTCCCAAATGAATAGAAGTTCAACATATCTAGAAAGAAGGCAGATCCTCACTGTGATTGTTTGATTACAGCCTTGCAAGGGCATACTTTTGTTCGGACCTCCAGGAACAGGAAAGACTATGCTTGCAAAGGCTGTGGCAACTGAAGCTGGTGCCAATTTTATCAACATCTCAATGTCAAGCATCACATCCAAGGTAAGTGCATTTGTGGACTAATAACATACAATCTATGTATTGAGTTGAATTTGTGATGTGGATTTCTTTTTTGTCTTACTAATGACAGTGGTTTGGTGAGGGTGAGAAGTATGTGAAAGCTGTCTTCTCATTGGCCAGTAAAATTGCCCCCAGTGTTGTCTTTGTTGACGAGGCAAGTTCTTTACAACCCATTTAGGTGTTTAGCATGATTATTTTGCAACCGTTGACTCATGCTTCTTTCGGTATCTCTTCTTTTTTCTCTGTCTGCTGTATTTATAGGTTGACAGCATGCTGGGAAGGAGGGAAAATCCAGGAGAGCATGAAGCGATGCGCAAGATGAAAAATGAATTTATGGTAAACTGGGACGGCTTACGAACCAAAGATACTGAGCGGGTTCTAGTTCTTGCAGCTACAAATAGGCCTTTTGACCTTGATGAGGCTGTCATCAGAAGGTTGCCACGAAGGTATTGTATCATAATGGCCTTGACAATCTATATGGACATACCAAGAAAAAGCTGTATGCAGATTGCCATAGAAATATTTGGCATGTTGTTTCATGGAACAGATTGATGGTGTATTCTTCTGATTTATTCACGCTTTCTAACATATCTTTTCTCACGTCTTTTTTCATCCAGATTGATGGTGAACTTGCCTGATGCTCCTAATAGAGCAAAAATTCTAAAAGTTATTTTGGCGAAAGAGGATTTGTCTCCTGACGTTGATTTTGATGCGGTTGCAGCTATGACCGACGGATACTCTGGAAGTGACCTTAAGGTTTTATTCTCAAATTTATACTTATTTATGTTATTATGTCAGCTGGCTGACAATGGATTGTACCTTGCAGAACCTGTGCGTTACTGCTGCCCACCGCCCAATCAAAGAGATTTTGGAGAAGGAGAAAAAGGTTTGTTTTGTATGCATGTCCTGTCAAGTAGATTATTACGAAATGCACAATTTTCAGCAAGCTTTTGGCTTTTTTCGGTGGGTTCAATTTTTCAGTTTGTCTTTGATATAGTGCCGAACTTGGTCATCTCTCCCCTAATTAAACAGTCATAGTATAATCTGTTCTGTTCTGTTAATTTTCAGGAACATGCTGCAGCTCTAGCAGAAGGTAAACCCACCCCACCTTTAAGTGGCAGTGGTGATATACGGCCTCTAAATATGGACGACTTTAAATACGCTCATGAACGGGTAAGATGAAACTTATCTTTCAAAAGTTTCACAATTTTGTTTTCTCAACCTTTTCATGTTATTTAAACAGGTATGTGCTAGTGTTTCCTCGGAATCAGTCAATATGACTGAGCTGTTACAGTGGAATGAATTGTACGGTGAAGGTGGTTCAAGAAGAAAGAAGGCTCTCAGCTATTTTATGTAAATGTCCGGTGTACAAATTCTTCTTGCCTTAATCTTATTTCTCTTGTTCCCATAAAATTAATTCGGCAGCTCTAAAATCCTTGGCTTTGGTGGGGAGCCATTTTGTCTGTAATCTTTGGGGTAGAGCAGTTACCTATATTTAGTCTCTCGGCAAGGTAGATGGTACAAAGGATGTGAAGCTTTTCCTCCTCCTCCTTTTTCTTTTTAACTTAAACTAAGTTATAAACTAGAGAATATCCAATTCCATGTGAATATATTTATTAACATGGTGTCCTGCCCGAATGAATGATTTAAGTGCTGGATGTTTGGAACATCGAACATCTATATTTTTCTCGTCTTTAAATGTAAAAAGGTACGATTTATCTTTTCACATTTTACATAAAAGGTTAGGATATGGTTCTTGTTATTTCTGGTGTTAATTTATATTATGAATTTTATAAGATGGTGCGATTTGTAGTTTAAATTTTAATTTCTTTTTGTATCAACTTGTGATAGGTGACTTGCATGGGTGTTGATGTGGCTATTATAGAATTTATTTTTTAAGTGGAAAGTGTGATTTATCCTTTAATATTTCGTGTAATGTCTAAAGTAGTTTTCGTTATTATATCTGATATCAATTTGTAATCGATACCTACAAATGAAATAATTTATATCCTCAGATTGTTAACTTTGCGTTAGATCCTTCTCATTACACATTTAACCGGTGGTATGAAATTATGCAATTTTAGTTTTGTGGATGTGATTGTTAAGAAATTTATTATTTTTAATTTTGTAAATGTTTAATTATTTACACACTTAAATGAAAATATATTAACTTTTTAATAACAATTTTTTGAAAAGTTATAAAAAATTAAATCAATATAAATTACTTTTTAATAATTTGCAACTAAATATGTCAAAGTACCAAAAATTATCTAATAATTTTAAGAAGATAAGAATGGAGTTCTCTTCATGGCTATTTTCTTGCTTTTCTTTCGCTATTTTCTTTGTTCATCTTTGTGTGCCGTTCCTTTCACTTTTGTTTTTGGGGTAAAGAACGAGGCCTAAACCTAAGTTAATACTATAGTTGAGCTACACAGGGTAGGGAGACGCCCACTGCGTCCGCCAACAGTGAGGGGAAATTCCTTCTACAATTGCGTAAAGCTAGTGAATTCCTACTGGTAGTTGATAATTATAATTCGCTAGCCAATCCACACAACGGTTCCCTTCGCAATAGACATGATGTACCCTCATTTCCCAATTCCTGGAAAGCAGTTCATTGATAGCTGACAATAAATTATTAATCACCTGGCTTTGCTCACTCGAAATAGTGGACACCACTAAGGCAGAGTCAATAGACACATCCACCTTAGAGTATCCATGAAACCAAGCAAGAGTCAACCCACGATAAACTGCCCATAACTCGGCCTGCCAAGACATAAAAAACCTCAAATTTGCACCAAACCTCACCAACCAATTACTGCTAACATCCCTAATAAGCCCTTCAACTGTCGCCGGGCCTGGGTTACCCTTGAAGGTACCATCCGTACTGAGGTTGACCTATCTTTCTCGGGGTTTCTGCCAGCTAATCTCAAGTACGCTTCTCCTCTGAAATGGGAGACGGACTGAGATATGACTTTGTAGATTGTGGGCCAAAGTTATTTCCAGAATAAATGAGTGAATTGCCCTTATGCTATCAGCTTTGGATGAGCCGGAAGCGAAGCATCGTTCATTCCGCCATTCCCAAAGCTTCCATAGCACAACACTAAATAACAGAGGCCAAGTACTATCTCGTTGTGTGCCACAATCAGTTGATAGATTACTTGCAAACCAAGTGTGAAAGTCACTGCAGTAAAATTCTTGTTGTTTACTAACTTCAACCAACCTGTTCCAGACTAGACGCGCTCGCCAACAATTCCGAAGGACATGATCTGGGGATTCTTCATAATTCAGGCATTCAGGACAGGCTGGGTTATCTGTTAGGAGCAATTGGAACTGCCTGCCGTTGGTCATTAGGTGAGATTTCGCAATCAACCATAGAAGTGTCTGAATACATGGAGGGCCTCTCCAATCTCATATCAACTTCCTAGCCCTAGACCGATTCAACCACATACGCTGCTGCAGAAGACAATATGCTGAACGTGTTGAGAAACATCCACTAGGCTCCAATGACCAGCATAGTTTATCGTCCTCCTGGTGATGCGAGGCAGGAAAGTGGCAGTAATCCTTAAAATCATGTGATTTGGAAGATATATGCTGAACTCCCCCCAGGACCAAATACCATTGTGATCTACATATTCACACACTTTCTTCTCCAACTGACCCTTCGGGACCGCATGAATAATGTGGGATAGTAAATTGCCAGCAGCGTCGTGCACCCAATTATCATACCAGAAGTGAACCTGTCGTCTGTTACCCACCGACCATGCAACACCTGTCAGCAACTTGGGAAAATTTGCACAGATGCTGGGCCATAGTGGGGAGGAATCCGGTTTAGCAAGCAAACCCTGTCGAAAATCCCTACCAATCTTATATTTTGCTCAAAGAACCTGGTTGCAAAGCTTGGTAGGCTCCTTGATGAGGGACCATCCTAATTTCGTGTGGACGGCGGAATTCATAGCCTCCAAAATCTTTAACCTAAGGCACTTTGCCCTCTCTTTTTTCTGCTAATTTCTAAGGGTCTTTTGGTCCTTTCCTTTTTCCCTCAACCTTAAGTCACCGTTTATGGTAACAACTTTTCAAAATTCCTTTTACTCTTTTAACTAACAACGGTAACCCTCCCTGCTACAAACTTCTCAAGTTGGTCAGAATTCCTCTATGGAATTCTTGCCTTTGCCCTCTAAAGCCTCTCCCCCGGGTTGCTCTAACCCTCATCAAGCTCCTTCTCCAACTCAGGCTGAGTCTGTAACTTAGATTGATCTTACCTCAATATTTAAGGTATACTCCTGGAAAGCTGTTTTGGGTAACTCCTCTTCGTACTGTCCTACACCGTTGAAGGATGGTGCATGATAGTCTCACCTTCCCTGGAAACTTTTAAGAAGGGTGTTGGCTTTGGTCTATAACCATGGTGGAGTTTTTCTTATGAAAGAGATTGACTTTTCCTTTAGTCAAACAATGGGCTCTTAGGTAATGAAGACCATCTCTTTTTATTTAAGTTCTCCGGCTCCTGATCAGCTTAGAAGATAATAGAAGTAGGCCTTTGATATATTAATATGTAACACGTAACGATATCTTAGTTATGTGTTCCGAATCGAATGTGAAAGGACAATAACAAAGAAATGAGGAAAATACCTGATTTCAGTTCTATAAATTTAAGCGAGTTTTCTGAAGCCAAAACGAGTGCGCATCCACCGTGTTTTCACAAGAACTGTTCACCGGAACGCGGTCAACGTCTTTTTATAGTTTTCTCAAAATGTAAGCTCTCTTAATTGGTCAGATAATTCTTATGCTTACGAATGCTATGAGCAACTACAAGAGACCATAACCTTTATATATAACTTCCATATTGGGCTTCCTCATCACAAGTTCAATATGAGTCCGGTTTACACTGATCGGGATCTATTTTCTACCCAAACTTTGACCCACTGATTTAGATCATTTATTGGGTCATTTTATTATCTTTATCATGATCAAATTATGTAACATAACAGAAAAATTATTTGAAAAACCAACAAATGCAATTAAATGTTGTCCAACTTTATGAGAAAAGTAAAAAATGTCCAACATTCTCCCCGTTGGACAATACTTAGTTGCAGTTTTGACTCATGTTTAAAAAAATAGTTTAAAAAAACTCGATTAAGCTACACTACTGTATTAGTCGACTAAGTTTAAAAACAAAATATTTGATCCAAAGATAACAAAAGTCCATCATTCCATCCTGCAAGGCTTTCGATAGTGAAAAGTATTAAATACATGTGTCATGTACACAGATCTAATACAATTACGTATACCTAATACCTCACTAACATGAATGAAAAAATAGAGTGTGGCAAACTAGGATGATACTTGTATGATCTAAATTATATCATCTTCGTTTGTAGGTCTCGATTTCTCCAACTTTATGCTAAACCGTATATGCTAAATTACATTAGAGAAATCTTATTTTCTCTCACCAAATGCTAAACAACATTAGAAAAAACTTGTTTTCGATCACCGAATGCTAAATAGCATAAGAGAAAACTTTTATGTCCTTTTACTGAATGCTAAACTACATTAGAGAACATTTATGGGATTAAAAACTTATATCCCCCCATGTCACATCAAACTTTATGGATATCTGTATAAAACTGTACGTGTCTTGATGACATAGGCTCAAGGTCAATATGTATATATGCCTAATGACCTTTAAATGCTTAAGATTGACACAAATCTTAAGACTTTCATACGTATTATGACAATGTATGATAACATATGTTATTGGGGATAAACAATGATCATCTTTATTAATGAACAATCATACTGTCATAATATATCAAAATGTACAAATGTACATGAAGCAAACATAACGATCCCCTATCTAACAATGTCTAAGGACTTCAAAACACCCATACTGTACTTGTCTTCCAAACACAAGTAAGCAAATTCCTTTAGTTAAAGAATTGACTTATAGTTCCTCAGTCCTTAAATGTTCAAAATCTTAATGTCACCTTTTCGTATCAACTACTTCATGGTCAAATATTTGGCCTCAAAATGCTAAGACCGTATGATTTTCAATGTTGTTATTAAACAACACAATAGCTTGACTATCACACTACAATCGAATGAGTCTAACCACTGAATAAACCACAGACAAATCAGAAATCAAATTTCTAAGTTAAACCGTCTATGAAGCAGCCCTATAGCATGCACTCTGCATGCATGGTTAAGGAAATTACCCGTGTCTACTTGACACTCTTCCACGAAATTGTACCATCTACTAACTTAAAAAAAACCTTAAATGGATTTTGATCATCCGGACACATAGCTAAATTTGAATTTGAATTCCCTACGACGTTTAGTTTGTTGACTTTTCTACATGTCAACATATAATCCTTGATTCCAATTATCTCAACACTCGCTTGACTGCTTTTCAATGGTCTACACCTGCGTTACAAACAGTAAATGCAATGTTCATCCTAGTACATAGTCGAGCATACATCAGACTATCAACCATACTAGAATATGGAACATTCCTCATAACTTCTCTTTTTACTTTATTTTTTAGATACTGTGCTAAATATTATCTCTCACTATGAGGGATGGGTGCTACGACAGGTTTACAATTAATCGTATTAAACCTTTGTAACATATACTCAATGTATGCACTCTGTGAGAGGTATGATGAGTGTTAAGATGTAGCACCCCACTCCCGCGATGACCCGAACCCGACATCGATGGTGATATCCAAGTCTATGCCCCGCGAGGGTAGTGTGCTAAAGCACTCAATCTTGCAAAAGCCCACAATTTTTTTTGAAAATCGATAACACAAAATGCAGAAATCGAAACTCAAATTGGGCCCACATTCATTCATAAACAATTTCACTTAACACAAATTTCAATGGCCATTCGGGCCCTTTCACAATTATAAAACACTTGGGTCATTTCAAATTACAATATTATACAAAAAGATGCGGAATATACAATTCAATACAAAATGTGAAAAACACAAATGCAGACGCGAACCGATCTCGACCTCTAACCTTTACTTGAATGCTGTAAGTATACTCCCGTCGGCCTAACGAGGTATTCTTCTTACCCTGAAAAATAGTTACAAATTTTGGGTGAGTTTTGCGAACTCAATGAGAGACCATCATTGATGGCTCACTCAATCACATAACACATTATTTCACATTCACATAAATTCACGTTTCACATTCAATGGATGTCGATCTTATAATGCTATATGCATGAGACTCACATTCGTTCTTATTGTTGTGACTGAGTGCCTGTCACTCACATATATAGAATACTGGCCGTAGGCTCAGTCAGAACAGAATACTGGCCCATAGGGCTCAGTCACATCACATAATCACGGAGCATAGCTCCACGTGGAAGCGCTTCATATAGGCGACTCAAGTCACAACGCCTTTATATTTCATGCATTCATGCCATGGAATGCATCACTTATATTGCATGCCCTTATTCAGTCACAGTCACTTATCCTCGGACCGTAGTTCGACATTCAACATATAGTTGAGAATTCACACTTAACTTGCATGCAATATCACATTCAGAATTCACTTAGCAAACACTTTCGTGCAGTTAGTTCATCTCATTCACATACAATCAGCACTTCAATATCCAAATCACCATCACAATTATCGGACCTCCTGTTCGGAACCCAACATAATCAAACACATTCAGAATTCAATTAATATCAAAAAGGCAAACAGAACAAACAATAGAATGAGA
>JANIJH010000006.1:70149100-70164458 GCA_024520975.1 Erythroxylum areolatum | reverse complement strand
AGAGGTGGGTCAGCTGGGATCTTTTGGGATGACCTGGTTAAGATGTATTTAGTTCTTTTGAGCTGATGCTTTTGGACTAGATTGTAAATATGGATTTAAGAAATGAAAAGAAAATTTGGTTTCCATTTTTAGTGATTTTTATATTTGATGCCATGTGGATTGTAGTTGGTTGCTCGTTAGTGCACCTTTATCGTGGGTTACGTGTCGGAGCGACCTACGGGCGTCCTGATGTGTACCCTACAGTAAGGGGGCGCTACAATTATGGATACATATAAGTCTAGTTGGGAATCGACAGGATGCACTATTATGGCAGATGGGTGGACTGATCAAAGACAAAAAACCTTGATTAATTTCTTGGTTTATTGTAATATTGGAAGAACTTTTATCAAGTTTGTTGATGCTTCTAATATGGTAAAAAGTACTAATGCTTTATCTGAACTATTTTATGAAATTGTCGAGAGGGTTTGATGTGAGCAAGGCTGCACATGACGAATATATTGATAGACACCGAGATCAACGCGACACTAATCAAGACTTGATGTTACCTCCTAGCCTCTCAAGTCAGACTGGGCTTAAAAGATTCAAGGCTGCGTTAAATTCATTTGTGGCTCGCGGGGTTGATGATGGACTCCGGAAAAATCAAGATTCTTGCTCGCAGATTCAGTTTGTCAGTTTGAGCCAAGTTTTGGGCTTGAATAGCCCTTGATAGGTGTGCAAGCTAGGCACGTACGCCAACGACCATTACGCCCAGGCTTGCACTCTAACGTCTAGCAGGCCAGACGCCAGGTGCGCCAAATCAAGCGCACCGCCTATTCTTTTTTATTTTGGGTTTTTTTTCTTTACTATTTTTTGGACGATTTGGGTCATGTTATTTTACCTATTTAGGGTAGGAATGTTGGCCCAATTTCGAATTATTTTGGCAACTATTTATATTAGTTTTAGAGTTACACACACACACTTTGATAATTGAGAGCTTTGTTGCTGCAAGCTTTGTGAGAAATTTTCTTCACGTTCTTATTGTTCCACAAACCCTAACTTTACTTATCAATTAATCTCAATTGTGACGTTTTGTTTTGGTTCAATTTTCTTGGTTTTCTACTTGATGTAGGTTGCTTGGACAATTGCGATCCTTGAGGTCTAGAAAAGTATCGAAAAAACTTGCGTATCTAGTTTGTTTAAAGGTTGCCAAATCATATCAATATTAATTTCCTTCCGTGCACGTATCATCTTGGTATCAGAGCGAGGTATGGAGTAGAATTCTTATTCAACTCCATCGGAATTCAAGAAACTGCCGCCCATCACCATCCAATTATCTTCAGTTCATCAATTTAGGTGTGAATTAACTTTTAGTTTAGGGCTTTCAATTATTCTTCTTGTTTATTTTGTTGAAATTTCGACCTATATTAAAAAAATTCCGAAAAAAGTTTGACAAATTAGGGTTAATGGTTCTAAAGCATCCGGAACTGTATCACTTATAGTGGTTCAATGACAGTGGGGAAGTTAGCGTGACTAAACAAGTGCTACTATCTTTCTCCATTAGATAGTATGAGGACAAGGTTCTTTGTGATGTAGTACCTATACAAGCTGGTCACGTTCTACTTGGAAGACCATGGCAATTTAATCATTGAGCTAACCATGATGGATACACCAACAAGTATTCGTTCAAGTTCAAAGGGTGGAATTTCATTCTTGAACCAATGACTCCACAAGAAATTTACTTGGACCAAATTCAAGCCTTGAAAGGGAGATTGGGTTTGGGTAGTAAAGAGCAAAAAAATAACGAGGGACAAGAAGCTGAAAAGAAAGGAGATAATGGCTCAATGGGGAGAGAAAGCACAAGTGATCAAAAGAATGAGAGATGTGTAGGAGAGAAAAGTGTGAGGAGGGAAAACAAGAGAGAACCGAGAGAAAAGTAGGTAAGCTTGTATGCTTGTGAAAAGGACTTAGGGAGAGCATATGGAGCGAAGAGAGCATTGATGGTGATTAGACATAGGGATTGTTTTCTTTTAGATACTAACCCTATTGATGAATCTTTGCCAAGTGTTTTTAAGTCTCTTTTGCAGGAATATGAGGATGTTTTCCCAGCAGAGATGCCAAAAGGGTTGCCTTCTTTGCGAGGTATAGAGCATCAAATCGACTTTGTCCCAAGAGCACAAATTTCGAGTAGGCCAACCTATGGGAGTAATCCAAAAGAAACGAATGAGCTTCAACGACAAGTAGATGAATTACTTGCAAAGGGGCATATGCGTGAAAGTCTTAGTCCTTGTGCAGTTCCGGTCCTACTGGTGCCAAGAAAGGATGGATCTTGGCACATGTTTGTAGATTGTCGAGCTATCAATAAGATCACGGTAAAGTATCGACATCCTATTCCTCGACTTAACGACATGTTGGATGAGTTGCATGGTGCATGTGTTTTACAAAAATTGATCTGAAAAGTGGTTATCATTAAATTCGTTTGAAACCTGGGGATGAATGGAAAACTATGTTTAAGACTAAATACTGTTTGTATGAGTAGTTAGTTATGCCATTTGGTTTATCTAATGCACCGAGTACCTTCATGAGATTAATGAACCATGTCTTGCGTGATTACTTGGTAAATTTATTGTTGTGTACTTTGACCATGTTCTTGTGTATAGCATTACTTTGAATGATCATATGGAGCATGTGCGTTGTGTGCTTGATACTTTGAGATGTGAGAAGTGTACTTTTTACATTGATAAATTGATATTCTTGGGGTTTGTTTTGAGCTCGAAGGGGATTGAGGTAGATGAGGAGAAAGTGAAGGCCATTCAAAATCGGCCAACACCAAAGGATGTTTTGGATGTGAGGAGCTTTCATGGCTTAGCTGGTTTTTACCGACGATTTGTGAAAGACTTTTCCACCATTGCTACTCTTTTGATCGAAGTTGTCAAAATGGAGAAGGGATTTAGTTGTGGAAAAGATCAAGAGCATGCATTTAACTTGTTGAAATAGAAGTTATATATTGCACCTATGTTGTGTTTGCCTAATTTTGATAAAGCTTTTGAAGTAGAACGTGATGCCTTCAGGATCGGTATAGGTGCTGTATTAATGCAGGAAAATAGGCCTATTGCGTACTTCAATGAGAAATTGAGTGGAGCGTAACTCAATTATCCAACGTATGATAAAGAACTTTATGCAGTGGTGCAAGCTTTGGAAACGTGGCAGCATTATTTGTAACCAAAGGAATTTGTCATCAAAATCGATCATGAGACTCTTAAGTACCTGAAAGGACAAAGTAAACTGAGCAAGCAACATGTAACTTGGGTGGGGTTCTTGGAAACCTTTCCATACGTGCTGCACTATAAGCAAGGTAAGGAGAATGTGGTCACTGATGCTTTATCGCGCAGGTATTCCTTAGTCTCAACTCTTACTTCAAAACTTTTAGGGTTTAAGCATCTTAAGGAGTTTTATGCCAATGATGTGGACTTTGCTAGTGTCTATAACACTTATGAACATGGTGCTTTTGAGAAATACTTTAGGCATGATGGTTATTTATATCGCCAGAATTGTTTATGTGTGCCTAATTGTTCATTGCATGAATTATTTTGCTTGAAGCCCATGGTGGAGGACTTATGGGGCACTTTGGTGTTGCTAAGACCTTGGATATATTGAATGAGCATTTTTACTAGCCAGGAATGGAAAAGGATGTAGACGCATTTGTGCCTGTTGCATTGCTTGTAAGCAGCTCAATCGACCACCAAACCTCACGGCCTATAGACGCCCTTACCTGTACCTAGTCACCCTTGGATGGACATTTCTATGGACTTTGTTGTAGGGTTATCGAAGACAAGAAGGGGTGTAGATAGCATTTTTGTTGTTGTGGACAGATTTAATAAGATGGCTCACTTTATTGCTTGAAAAAAAATTGATGATGCCGTGCATGTTGCTGATTTGTTCTTAAAAGATGTTGTGAGATTGCATGGTATTCTTAGGTCAATAGTTTCGGATAGGGACACCAAGTTTTTGGGCCATTTTTGGCGTGTTTTGTGGGAAAAATTGGGAACGAAATTGTTGTTTTCTACTACTTGTCACCCACAAACCGATGGGAAAACGGAAGTTGTGAATAGAACGTTAAGGAGTTTGTTGCGTGTTGTGATTGGAAAAATTTTGAAAACGTGGTCTGATTGCTTGCTGTTTATTGAGTTTGCTTATAATCGTAGTGTGCATTCTACTATCGGTTATTCTCCTTTTGAAATTGTTTATGGCTTTACCCTTTAACTGTATTGGATATGGTGCCTTTACCTTTGCCTGAGTTAACTAGCCTAGATGGAGAGAGGAAAGCCGAGTTGGTTCAAGAGTTGCACGAGAAGGCTAAGCAATATATGGAGAGGTTTCCTAACCATAAGTGGTCTAAGCTTGATCTACGAGGAGATGCTCTTTTTCAAGTCTTAGAAAGGATCAACAATAATGTCTATAAAATTGACTTGCTTGGTGAGTACAACGTGTCCACTACTTTTAATATTGCTAACTTGTCTCTGTTTGATATGGATGCAGATTCAAGGACGAATCTTTCTGAAGAAGGAGGGGCTAACGTGAGCAAGGCTACACATGACTAATATATTGACAGACATCCAGATCAACGCGATGCTAATCAAGACTTGATGTTGCCTCCTAACCCTGCAAGTCAAACTGGGTTTAAAAGATTCAAGGCTGTGTTAAATTCATTCGTGGCTCACGTGGTTGATGATGGACTCCGGAAGAATCAAGATTCTTGCTTGCAGATTTAGTTTATCAGTTTGAACTAGGTTCTAGGCCCGAACAGCCCTTGACAGATGCGCATGCTAGGCGTATATGCCAGTGACACCTGTCCTCTTTTTCTTTGGGTTATTTTTCCTTACTATTTTTATGACGATTTGGGTCGTGTTATTATACCTATTTAGGCCATGGATGTTGGCCCAATTTTGAATAATTTTAGCAACTACAAATAGTTGCCTTAACATTAGTTTTAAGGTTACACACACACACATTGATAATTGAGAGCTTTGTTGCTACAAGCTTTGTGAGAAATTTTCTTCACGTTCGTGTTGTTCTATGAACCTAAGTTTACTTATCAATTAATCTCAATTGTTGCGTATTATTTTGGTTCAATTTTCTTGGTTTACTACCTGGTGTAGGTTGCTTGGACAATTACGATCCACGAGGTCTAGAAAAGTATCGAAAAACCTTGCGTATCTAGTTTGTTTAAAGGTTGCCAATTCATATCAAGATTAATCTCCTTCCGTGCGCGCATCAGGGTTGGACCAAAGAATGTTGTGCATTTTGTTACTGATAATGCAATTAATTATGTATCAGCTAGGTACTTATTACAATCAAAGTATGAACATATTTATTGGTCTCCATGTGTTGCTCATTGTATAAATGTTATTTTAAAAGATATTAGTGGTATAGATCATATTTTTATTCTTGCTTCTCGCACTTCTAAGATCATAAATTTTATGTATAATCATATCACATTTTTGTCATGGTTAAGAAAGCAAGAAGATTGGGTTGAGATCATGCGTCTCACTGCTACCATGTTTGCAACTACATTTATTACTTTGAAAAAAGTTTATGAACATAAGCAATTACTTCAAAATTTAGTGACAAGTAAACACTTTTCAAGTCATAAGTTATCAAGGAGTGAAAAATGAAAAGAAGTTTGTGCTATTATTATAGATAATAAATTTTGGGATGCTTGCTTGATCATTGTGAAGATTGTGGCTCCACTTATAAGGTTGTTAAAGATTGTTGACTCAGATGAGAAGCCTTCTTTGGGGTATATATATGATGGTATGTATAGAACTCACAAAACAATTATAAATCTTTTTAAAGGGATTGATAAATTGTACAAGTCGTACATAGATATTATTTACCGACGATGGGATAAGCATCTTACCCAAATGATCCACTTAGCAGCTTATTTTCTCAATCCTTATTGCTTATATAATGAAGACGCATATATAATTTATATTATAGGCAATCTTTTTGACGTGATTGAATGCAAATTTTCTCTATTAAAGAGCAATTACAAGTGATAAATGAAATTAAATTATATCGTGAAGGTTTAAAGAGTTTTGCTAGATCATCAGCAAAGAGAGAACTTATGATAAAAAAATGCAGCCAGGTAAGTTGTATACTTTTAATTCATTCTTTATTTGTTGTTAATATATTTATTTATCATAACTATTAGTTTAAAATACAGATGAGTGGTGGAGATTATTCGATGAAAATGCTCCAACATTGAGAAAACTCGCTATTAGACTACTCAGTCAAACAACTTCTGCATTAGGTTGTGAACATAATTGGAGTGTTTTTGAACGTATTTATACAAAAAAACGAAATAATTTAGAACATCAAAAACTTAATGACCTTGTTTATGTTACTTATAATATGAGCATGAAGAACAAGTATTTTATAGTTTTATTTTTATTTCATTAATTTTATTTTTATTATTTACTTTACAATATCTATTATATATTTGAAGCGTTGAGTAAGAAGAAAACGTATAATCTAGTTGACATTGATTGTATTGAACATACTAATTTTTAGATCAAAGAAGAAGAACCATCGCCTGATCTTTGATTATAATGAACTTGAAAAGGCGATTTATGAAGAAAATGCATTTGTCACAACAAATGAATTAAGAACATCTACTGATAGTCAATTTATATGTTCTTTTGATCATATTTAAGTTAAAAATGTAATTTATTACAAGTTTACAATTGAGAAAATTTCATACATTACTAATTTGTAATTTATTTAAATGCAGTAGAAGAAGTTAATACAAATACTTTAAATGAAAGAGTAGTTTACATGTCTTTAAATAGCGTTGGAGAATTTGGAGTTTTTAATGATGATAAGACACAAACTCCTTCACAAATACAATTTTGATTTTTAATGTTATTTTAAGTTTTATATTATATTCATATTTATTTATTATTAATTAATTATATAATAATAGACATTGGTGTATTTTTTATTTCAATAAAATATTTTGTTTTTACTTATTCGTATAAATTTTACTTCTTATTTATTGTATAATGATTTTATAGCAGTTTACTACCGGTTGAACCTTTAAACCTTATTTTTTTTGTCTAATTCGATGTCCCATCCAATTTTTAAAACATTACTTAAAACGGTACATGTGTCTCTCTTTCGCGACAATCTTTCTTTAGCTTAACCAAAATTTGTGTCACAAGAACATCCATGTAAAAAAGAAGCAAAATTAACATAACAAAAAGTAGTTAGTATCAAAAAATGACGAATCTGAAGTAGCCAATCCGCCACCGACCTCTTCTCCGACCCATTTGGAGCCCACCCTCTTTGGTTCAAGCCCGAACTCTTCCTATTCGCTACCTTCGACTGCGAGGCCTACATATCTGAACTTCGCACATTTGTCCCCTTTGACAGTCTCCAATCTAAGCTCCATTCTCACTTGACATCATTGAAGCATGAACTTATCAATCTCATTAACCATGACTATGGCGATTTCGTGAATTTGAGTACTAAGCTTGATGATGTGTAATAACTTATATACACCTATGAAGGGTATTAATGTCAACGCTCTTGAAATAACTACCAAAGGTAGTTATATGAAGACAACCGTGAACGAAACGTAAAAGATGAAAGACATTTGCGTGTATTGGTCTCTTCTCATTCCACTATCAAGTCTAGAAAAAGAAGAATATCTCTACAGTAAAATGTAACAAAAGTTTTTTAATCGGTGAAACTACAACAAGAATCCAAGTACGTGATTCTTTGTTTTTGTTTTTTATATGCATATGAACAGATCCTGTTTGACATAATTTATGTGATGATGTTCTATAGTATATATTTACTAACATTGGTATCAGAGCAGGTTAAAACATTTTTTTCGTATGTTATATGCATGTGTAACATTTTTTGATTTCTACATAATGATATGAATTTGTCATCATATTTTACATTGGTATAAGAACAAAAGCCAAAGTTTTTTTTGTTATGGTTTTTACACTATTATTAGAACAATATTCCTCTTATGATTTGTCGTCTCATTTTACATTGGAATAAGAAAAACAGTCAAAGGTTTTGTTATAGTTTTTACATTGTTATTAAAATAAGAATCCAGAGATAGTAGTAATGAGAGAAGGACAGAATAAAAGAAGAAAGAAGAAATCACCGAAAAAAAACTGCACTGCAGGAAGAAGAGGAAGAAGACTCTTCTTCCTTCTCAACAACGTAGAGGCACGTGGCCTTTCACAAGAGTTGCAATATGTGGTTTTTTAAAAAAAGTTGCATTGAGAAAAATTGCTACTGCTTTTGTGCAATGGTCTATATTCCACGATTTTTTTTAATATATGCATATCTTATATATATATACATAAGACAAAAGACTTGACAAATAGTATTGTTTGTTTTTTGGCTATATGTTTTAAATTAAATGTAACATAAAGAATTAGCAATATGTTTTCTAATTTTACACAAACTAATTGAGTTAGTTAAATTAGTTTCTAATTAATATAAAATATTAGAAATTATTTTTCTTAATACCAGTAAACTAATTTTGTTTAGTTACTAAAATCAAAAAAATAATAAATGAGTTTTCTAATTGTATTATTTTTTGTTGAATTAAAATTAGACATATGTTTTCTAATTAAAATCAAAACTAATTTGTTTAGTTGAAATTAGAAAAGAATTTCAATAGAAATTAGTTTCTAATTAAACCAAGATAAATTGATTAGTTCAATTATAATTTAAATTAGAAATAAGTTTCCAATTCTATTTGAATTATTCATATTTGAATATGATTAGATTAGAAATAAGTTTCTAATTGATTAGAACTTAATAGAATAATTTAAATAATTCAATAAATTGCTAATAGAATTAAATTGTTTCCATAATATAAGCATGAGTTCGCTATGTGTTAGACAAAATAATTTGTTATTTTGGGCACTCTTTTGATTCCTAAAAATTTGTTTTTGAGGAAAATGCCTATTATTAAATGAACGTCTAAGCTTATTCGATGTAAGGTACAAAAGAGACGAATTGACAGTATGTATGTAAAATTAGTTAACATGCGTTTAATGCCTGGAGACGGTCTAACACATGTTATTTCAGTTAATAACATGATGCAAGAATTATACTTTGGAGGTTGTCGAGCCTATACAAATGTTGAAGTAAAGTATATGACTTTACTTACAACATTACCTCAACCTCAAGGCGAACTGTTACGAATGCTCTGGAATAATATGCCTAACAAGAAAACTTATAATTTGTTAGTGATGACATTTATTAAAAAGATGTGTAGAAGGGAGTTGACTAGGACTTTGTATCCTATAGACCTTCTAATGGAAATAATAAGAGCTATTGTACATCGAGCTTAGCAAACTATGTCATGTGAACTCCTTTTAGCATAGAGTTTGTTACCAATAGACTGTTCGTAGGTTATTGCTCAATTAATACAATATGTTGTTTTACAATAAGAAAGTCTTGATATTTATATAATACGTTTACATGAATTTTTATATAAGAATTCATCTAGAGTAAAGTAATTAGGATTTGATTATTGTATGAATGATGATTGAACACATTTGTGGACTTTTGATTTCATAAGCAATTGTGATCGAATTATTTACTCTATAAGTGATTAATGTGGCATTAACATGCATATATATTTCTTTCTTATTATAGAAATTTAGCATTTCAACATGGCTACTGCTTCAAAGAATACTATTGTTGAACTTAATAGGAGTGAGAAACTCAATGGTAACAATTATGAAATCTAGAATATGAAAATCCAATATGTATTGGAGGAGTAAGAGGCCCTTGAACCATTAAACCTAACCATGGAAGTTCTTGAGGAGGGAACTACAACTCAACATAGGAGGGACTATGATGCATATGAATTGTGGAAAAAGAAGAACTCTTTAACTCGTATCACGTTGTTGAGAAGCATAGATAATGATATCATGCGTGAGTTCTATAAATTCGAAACTGCAAAGGACATGTAGTCCACATTGGCTGCTCGTTTTGGAGGTGCTTTAGTGACCAAAGCGAGGTAACTTACAATTAAGTTTGATACTTATAAGAAGCGCCCAAATGATACAATGTAAAATCATCTGAGGAAAATGTTCAACATGGTAAGTGAGTTACGTGATGTTGGTCATGAGCTTTCTAATGAACAACAAGTACAAGCTGTAATTCATTTACTGCCTCAGAGTTGGGAGCATATAAAGATGCACCTAACTTATAATGAAAACATAAAAACAATGGAAGATGCTACGAGGCATCTCATCTTAGAGGAAGAGCATCTTGAAGCCTCAAATATGTCTTCTGAGGTATATATAGTTAGTTCTAGCTCACATGTAGCTATGAACAAGAAACACAAGCATCAGAGTGGATATAAGTGGAAGAAGAATAAGAAATTTAACCACTCTCCTCAGAAATCCAAAAAGAAAAAATGGAGCCAACTGGGAAAGGGAAATCTTCCCTTCAAGAAGAAGAACATGAAATATGTGAAATGCTATAATTGTCGTAATAAGGGCCACTTTGCTCAATATTATACCGAGGTCAAGAAGGTACAACTTTATAGTACAAACATTTGTTTTGTGAATGTTTCTTGTTCTGTTTTTCTAATTGAATTACATCCTTTGTGGATTTCAGACTCAGGAGCAAGCAACTATGTAGCAAAGGACAGAGATGCCTTCGTTGAGTTTCGTAAACTCCCACAAGGTAGTCGATAGCTTTATATAGGTGAAAATTGTAGAGTTGCTGTACAAGAAATTGGCACATGTAAATTGGACATACAGGAAGGACGACCTCTCATCCTACATGAAGTATTATTTGCTCCATAGATTCGTAGGAATCTTTTATCTGTGTTGATATTGGTTAGACTTGGTTTCAATATAAATTTCCACAGCGGTGGAATGAATTTGTATCTTGGATCTATTTATTATGATCATGGTTTTTTACGTGATGGTTTTATTATACTGGATGTGTTAAAGGAAAATAATAATATTAGTTATTCATTATTTACATATAGTAATTCCAATAATGATGCAACTTTGTGGCATGCTAGACTATGTCATATATTAGTCAAAATCGAATCAATCGATTAGCTAAAGAAGGGCTTTTAGGTAATCTAAGACAAGTAGATCTACCTACATTTAAGCATTGTTTAGCTGGTAAAATAATAAGAAAACCATTTGGAAAAGGAAACACGAGCTTTATATCCATTGCAATTAATTCATTCTGACATATGTGATCCAATGAATGTAAGGGCTAAACGTGGGGCAATTTATTTCATCACCTTCATAGATGAGTATACTCGATATGGTCATATTTATTTGATTTCTCATCAATCGGAAGCATTCGATTGTTTCATAAAATACATGAACTTGGTTGAGAATTAATTAGATAAGAAAATAAAAGCATTACGAACTGATCGTGGACAAGAATACTTATTAGAAAAGTTCAAGGCTTTATATGATGAGAAAGGAATAGAAAGGTAATTAACAATTCCTAAAACCCTACAATAAAATGGCGTTGGTAAAAGACAAAATAGGACACTATTATAAATGATTAGGTCCATGATGGCCCAAGAAAATTTACCAATCACTTTTTGGGGTGATGTGTTGCTAGCAGCCACCAATGTACTTAATCGTGTGCCCATGAAATTAGTTACTAGCACACCATATGAGTTGTGGACTGGTAGGAGACCTGATGTGTCAAGTCTTAGACCTTGGGGGTGTGCAGCCTATGTTCATGATCTCTCTCACAAATATGGAAAATTAGGCCTAAGAGGGAGAAAAAAGTATTTTTATTAGATACTCAGAACACTCAAAAGGATACGTGTTAATTGGTGAACAAGATAATGGAGGTGTAACTGAATTTGAATCATAAGATGTAACATTCTTAGAGAATGATTTTCCTAAGAAAGGCAAAATAGGCAAAGACCTATTGTTATATGAGTCGCTTGATCATAATGATTTTGCTATGAAGAATCAAGATGAGGAACTTTAATCAAGTGGGAATAATTCCACAGAAAGGTTCTCTATGATGACTAATCCGAGTAGAAGCAATCAGATAATCATGAATTTATTTATAATGAATCTCGTTTAAGAGGAAGTAATCAAGGAATAATTCCCCGACATCATTTTGAGATTGAAGGAGAAATTAATATGATTGTTCCGCAAGAGGAAGAATAACCAATAAATGTAAATGAGGCTCTTACTGGCCCTGCTAAAGAAGAATGGATGAAAGCAATGAAAGAAGAAATGGCTTCTTTAAGGTCAAATCAAGTATGAGACTTGGTTGACCTCCCTGAAGGACATAAAGCAATTGGGAACAAGTGGGTTCTCAAAATTAAGTGAAAAACTGATGGCAATATCGAAAACTATAAGGAACATCTTGTAGCAAAAGGATACACACAACAGGAGGGAATTGAATATAAGGAAACTTTTCACCTGTTGTGAAGTTTGCTTCAATCCGTCTTATTTTGGCTATAATAGCTAGTATGGATCTTGAATTACATCAAATGGATGTAAAAACTTTTTTTTTTCAATGGAGAATTAGATGAAGAAATCTATATGGAATAACCTGAAGGTTTCATCAAGGCAGGTCAAGATCCATACTGGTATCTTTATACGTGGATGATATATCGATTGCTTGTAATGATTGTGTGTTTCTTATGAAAATCAAAGATTGGTTATCATCTGAATTTGAAATGAAAGACATGGGTCAAGCAGCATACATTCTTGGAGTTAAGATTTTAAGAGATTGTTCAAAGAGATTGTTATCACTTTCACAAGCGATGTAGATTCAAAGAATTCTTGAATGATTACATATGCAAGATTCCAAACCAATTGATAATCCTATTATTAAAAATAAAGGCCTTAGTAAGAGAAATTGCCCGTCAATGCCACAAAAACAAGAACAAATGAAGAATATTCCCTACCCTAGTGCAGTTGAAAGTCTTATGTACGCAATGATGTGTACAAGACCAGATATTTGTTACGCTATTGGGATGGTGAGCATATATCAATCAAATCCAAGCTAAGCATATTGGAAAGCAGTAAAGAGAATATTGAGGTATCTAAAGGCAACTGTGGACGATGCATTATGTTATCAAGGAAATGATCTACATATACAAGGGTATACAGATGCAGACTAGGGAGGATATTTAGATGAAAGAAAATCTACCTCAGGATATGTATTCTTAATAAATCATAGAGCAATATCATGGAAAAGAAAGAAATAATCTTACGTTGCATTATCCACAATGAAAGCTAAATTTATAGCATTCTCAACTGCAGTACAAGAGGCTGTGTGGCTTCATCGATTTTTAGTGCATCTGGGAGTCACTAAAAGAAAAATTAATCTAGTGACCATCAATTGTGATAGTCAAGCTGCAATCGCTTAGACTAGAGACCCCAGATTTCATTGTAGGATAAAACACATAGATACCAAGTATAATTATGTGAAAGATGTATTTGCACGAGAAGTGAACATGAAATATATATCTATGCAAGATATGATAGCAGACCCAATGACAAAGCCAATTTCTAGAGATGTATACATTGGGCATGTAAAGTTCCTAAGACTACATAGATGTTGAAATGTACTAATAAACATTTCTGTATGTACCTTCACTCATTATAATTTCATATTTTGGATATAATGTATGATGAAGATTATACATTTTGTATCATTTGATTCATGAATACATGGTTTTTGCATAAATATTTTTGGAATAAATCACAAGTATATGAGGCAGATTATAGATTGGCCCTCTCACACGGGAAATCACCTCTAGTGTTTATGCTTACTGGAGATGAGGCATGTTTGAAGTTTATTATCTAGGTGATAACTGAGAGCGAGAAACTTAAACCATAAATGCCGCAAAGAAATTGGTTCAACTTGATTTGTTAATCACTATATCTATCTTACGTTGCCAGATGTGAGTTCTGAACAGTTTTTTTCCAGGTAGATAAGTGAACTCAAGTTAAACATTGAGTATGTTTGAAATGTCATCTGTACGGTATTTCTTGAATGAAAGATGTTCAAGTTAAATGAAGTGGGTAAATATCGTAACACATGACTCATACCATGTGTGCACAACTGACCTAAAAAAAGGGGATTAATGTAAGTCGCCAGATCTCATCTTACATTGTGTGAGACCCTTGAGGTTGAGAAGAACCTCGTCATATACCCTTATCACTCTTGTTCCATTCTTGAGAATTGAATTTAAGGTTTGCTACTTTAGGTTATTGCCAAAAGATCATACAAGATGCGATCCTAGAAAATGATTCTAGGAAAACAAATTAAATTTAATTCAAAAGATAATAGAGAACAGAGGAATGTCATTTATTTTTAGATCACTGACTCGCATGAAAAGTGTTCATAGATGGCTATCATCTCTTTAGTAAAGAACTTGAATACATAAAAAACTAAATGAGATCAAAGAAAAGTGCAAATTTGAGATATGACCTAGGGTATAGCATACAATGTCTACTCCAGGACACTTAAGTCCTATGATAAATTTGTTAATCGAGATGTCATATACTCCTAACAGATATATGGCAATGTACTTTCGTCATATGCTGGTCACACCAGTTATTGAACAAGTATGAGCACTATAAAGTTTGTTTTTAATGAGATTAAACCTATCATGTGTAAGTGGGAAATAATGATTCATATACACCATGAAGGATATTAGTGTCAATGTTCTTGAAATAACTACCAAAGGTAGTTACATAAAGACAACGTGAATGAAACGTAAAAGATGAAATACATCTGCGTGTATTGGTCTCTTCTCATTCTACTACCAAGTTTGGAAAAAGAAGAATATCTCTGCAGTAAAACGTAACAAAAGTTCTTTAATCGGTAGAACTACAACAATAATCTAAGTACGTGATTTTCTGTTTTTTATATACATATGAACAGATTCTGTTTGACATAATCTACGTGATGATGTTCTATAGTATATATTTATTAACAAGATGCTGCTGTTGTTCGCATGCGTGCACCGCTCTTGGAGCTTCGGGAGAAGATCGAAGCGTTTAGAGGAAGCGTGGAGGGTTCGCTTATGGCGTTGAGGAATGGATTGATGCAGATCTGAGGCCACCTCGGCGAGAGAGGTGTTGGAGCTCTTGTTGGACACCTTTCACGTTGTGTCTAAGGTATGTATTTCGTAGGTTTTGAGTGGAATTCACAGCTCTCACTACGAAACTGCATCGTGGAAAGGACTGTATTTCACAATAAATAGTAACAACGAAACTGAATTTTCTAGATCTCTGAAAGTTACGTAGGACTGATGATTGATCCTAAATGATCCTTATGACAGTTTCGAATTCAATTTGTACATTGTTCAAAGTAAAAA
>JANIJH010000006.1:69868490-69884097 GCA_024520975.1 Erythroxylum areolatum | reverse complement strand
TGAAGAAATGATGTTCTGTTATGTTATTTATATGTTTTTTTCTGATGTAAAAATATTTTGTTCTGATGAATTATATTATGTTCTGATGCAAATAATGTTTGGATTATACTTTAATTTGAACAATTAAAGATTGCTTATGATATGATCTGATTAAGTAAAAATGGCTAGACGACGGTTGTAAGCAGTCGCCAATTTGTTTCTTAGTTACTTATTCCCCACTACGCTATATGCTTAGCATGGTGGTTTTGCCTCCGTGTAGGTTCTAATAAGAAGATTTGAGGTTAGGATTAAGATAACTGTAGAGGCTAAAGAAGGATGTGTTATATTTTGGAAGATGTATTTTTGAGTTTGTTTTTGAGTTGTATCTAATGTATTTGTATTTTCATATAAATGGTTTGTAATAACTATAATACTGGATGGATTTGAATTTAAAGGCATGAATATATATATATATACACAATATGTATAATGTATTCTGTTTATTTTATGTTAACAACTTATGAATGTGAAGTATATTGCCTTATTTTTATGGAATTTTTGAAATATCTTGGTACAATTTAGATATGTTTTGTGTGGTATTTGTATATGCTCTTAAGGGGTATGCAGGTATTACTTTATTTGGTATCAAAGCAAGGTTTAGATGATTCTGGTTTAACCAACGTTGAAATATTGCTTGTATGTGAATATAAGAGTTGTGTTTGGCCAAAAGCAATTTATCCCAAGTTTTAGTTTTAGAATTAAGTATGGAAAGATCTCAAGAAGCTATTGACAAGGTTGTTAAGAGTAATAATCTTGCATAATCTCCTTTATCTATATCTGGACCCTCCGGGGTAAATCAGAATGTATTTAAGCACCACCACCTCCTCCTCCAGCTTAAGGAGAGGCTTTAGTTAAGTTGTCACAAGATATGATGACTTTATTATTCCATATGACTGTACCCAAGGCTATAATTGATCAGTTGCAAAAATATGTTGCTGAAGAATTTACTGGAACATATCTGGAGGAGTCTAAAAGGGAAAAATTTTGGTTGGAAAAGGTAAAAAAGAGTGTTAGATGAAATTAGTTGCCTACGTCAACGGATGCTGCACTATTTTGTCTTCCTTCTTCAAACAGCAGCTTATGAATGGTGGAAGTTTGTTCTGAGGTATCCTCAATTACCTGAGCCTTTGACTTGGGATTTCTTTTCCCAAGAGTTTAAAGCCAAGTAAGTGAAAAAAGCCTATAGAAAGGAGAAGTGGAAGCAGTTCTTTAATTTGAAGCAGAGAAGTTTATCTGTTGTTGAGTACGATAGAGAATTTAATCGACTCAGCAAGTATGCACTTGAATTTGTACTTACTGAGGAGTTTTGATTTCATCAGTTTAAGGATGGTTTAAATGATTCAATCAAAAAGCATCTTGCGACATTCACTCTCTTGCACCATGTGAGTGACCATTAGTTGGTGTAAGCTGCCATGAAGATAGAGAAGCAAGAGATGGTTAAGAGAGAAAGTGTAATAACCCATTCTTCTTATTAAGGGTTAGAGCTTTAATTGTCATTGGGAATTCATGAAATGCATTTCATTCAGATGCATATCATTAGCATACATACATGAATTATTAATTATAAATTATGATTTTGTACACAATGCAAGGAATGCATGTGCACTCAATTCACTCATTTCAGGGTATGAAAAGATTAAAATATTTATGATGTGAATTATGAAACATTTATGTCTTGAATTTTTGTTTGATTGATTACAATTAATGAATTTGGAATTAAGTCATATAATTAGAAAATTGAGGAATTAAATGTAAAGTTGGTTTAGGGAAAATGCCAAGTGGTAAGAAAAATTGATACATGGAAATTAGAATGATTAAGCCTATAATTGTGTGACATTTGGCAATGATCATTGTGTGATAAATGTATTAGTAAGTTAATGACAATTGGCAGCTATGATTACATGACATATGACTTAGCTTTATTGGTGACATTTGACAATATATTTACATGGTAAATGGAGGACATGCCTTCATACCTTAGGAGTAACGTTTTTGTAGTGATGTTTCAGCTTAGCTGATTCTTCTTCTCATCTCATCTCTCACCACTGAAACTTTCTTCTATCTCCCCTTCTTGTGTTTTTCTTGAAGCTATGTTAAATTATCACACCAAATACATACTTTTAACCTTTATAAAATAGCTAAATAACCAACTGATTGTTGTCGTTTTATCATAGCTGAAAGTCATCTAATCCCACCTTGAATTTATGATGATCTTGCATACATGGAGGGCTAGGTTAACTTGATGACTTGAGCTGGAATTAGAAGCTAAATAAGTAAGTAAAGTGTTCTTCCTTAAGGCATGTTATAATAGAAAATTTATGATGATTGAATTGGGATAGATTGTGTATGATGTTGATGTTGAAGATATGCTAGAAAATAGAGAATGAATGGATATTTTTCTAATCTATTTTTACATATACAAAAATGGTAGTCTATGGGCTATTGTATGGATGATTTAAGTTGAGATTTAAAGTATAAATGAAGGTGTATTGATGGTAAAAATAGGTGTTATTGAAGTGTTCTTGAATCTGGAAAATTAGAGTTGTAGGTCAAAATTCTAGTTTCAAATTTATCTTCCACTTTCGATCTATTTTACATACCTTTATGGCGAGAATTTGAAAAAACTCAAAGAATGAAACTTGTAGATATAGGTCTTCGCTTGACCTCTGTGAAAGTGTCTTGATAAATTAGTGACTATAGCTTGAGTTATGCTTGTTTTTCCTAATATTGCATATGACAAACTCCTGTGTAGGAAAATTATATTATTTCTTAATTTTTAGGGACCTTAGAGCTTGAATTAGTCAAAGTATAAAACATGAAAAATGATTGTTGATGTCTTATTAATGCTTCTGTGAAAACGTTTGCTAGAGGATATGTTGGACCCCATTTTCGAAGCCCAACAACAGACATGGGATCATGAAGTTTGAGCATGGAGGGAGACTTTGAGGTAGATAATTTGGAAGAAAACTCCCTCTAAAGCAAAGGCAGGCGTCGCCGCGGTGAACATATGCCAGAAAAATCCTTTGAACCCCTCTGGAATTTTACGCCGCAACAAACAATTTAACTTTTGCTGCAATCAACCTACAATTGTATTTTCGCCATGACGAACTCACCACGCCAACAAAAATAAAAAGCTTCGGGTTAATTACGCCGCAGCGAACTCATACCTTTGTCGCGACGAAAACCCCTAAAGCTTAGTCCACAACTCAAAAATTTCCTATCATACTAAATGCAAACATAAATTCTTTCAACCATCTTCAACGATTCAAACCCAAAACAAGATGAACTTATACATGAACGCATGTAATTTCCAAAATCCAAATACATATTTCATTAATAACAAAAGTTGGAGTTTTACAACGCTTTAATGACATTTCAAGCCATAATACATCAATCAAGTTTTGATAACCAAAAATACAAAATATATTTGACTAGGAAAACTTGAAATACGACTGAAGCCTTGAATTCCCAAAAATCTAACTTAAAATGCAAAAGCATGCCAATTCGTAGTGATGCTGTAACTCTTGGCGTACTTGATCTCTTGCTTATCACCTAAAGATGGGACATAATGGGAGGAGATGAGCTTATAGCTCGTGGGTAACAGATTTATAATTGAGGAATAAACAAAAACTATTTTCAGAACTCATTGCCTTTATACATTTCCGAAACCAAAGTACTTTCACATGTAAATATCATTAAACACTTATTCCTCAAAATTCTCAATTTATCAAACAATTTATGAGCAATATTAAATCATGTATGCATCAAATTTGTCAACAGATCATAAGCACACAAGAACATTAGAATGGTTTGGGTAGATCCATAAACATGACACCCTACACATTTCCATATAGTAGTCTTGTGTAGTCGTAAACTTGAGGGAGTCCATGAAGGAGCTCCGTGCCACTAGCGAGCAGGCGGGAGAAGCCTTAACTTAATCAACGTTCACGTGACATTCTCGAGGGACTACCACAAACCCACATAACACATATTTCATGACTTGTAAACTTGTTGCCCAAAATGACACTTTTTCTTGAAAACTTGCTTTTCATATACTTGATATATTTTGGAAATCATTTTTGAAAACATGATTTCATAAACATGTATCTTTTCAAAGAGGAATCCTTTTCAAAGTATTTTCATCAATCATCAACACAATTCATGTAAACATATAACAATTTCACAATACAATCAAGAAGCAAATAAATGCAACATCTATAATGCAATTAAAACCACTAAGTTTCCTTGATTCAAAGAAAACAATGAGTGGGTTATTTACTCTATTATAAATATGTACCTACCTTGAGTTCCTTGCTTATAAACTTGTTTAGGGATGTCTTTCCTCTTGCTCCTTTTGCCTTTCTTGCCCCACTTGATTTCCTTAAACAATAACCAAAATTCCATTCAATTTGGTTTAGAAATCGGAAAGTCATACCTCAACAATTTGGACTATTTCTAATGTTGAAACAAAAAATCTATGCTCTAATTCTATCCCAAAATTGAGATTCTTAGAAACTGAATTTAGACTTTATTCCTTCATAAACTTTGTAGCCCTATGTCTCTAGTTTATACCAAATGAAAAATCATCTCATTTGGACATCTATAGAAAAATTTATATCCAAAATACCAAAGCATGTCTGTGCAAGAAAAATGGACTTCGCCGCGGCGAATTACTTCTCCAGAAACTCACTTCAAAGATCTATTTTGCTACATTTTTCATCTTTTCACTTCCCCCTTCATATATAACCAATATTAACACTAAACCATCTTTTCTACTTCATTTTCAACCCAAAATCATTCACAGCCCAATTCATAATCTACTCTTGATCATTACCTAAACAATAAAACATTAACATAAACCATTCATCAACCACTTCCTACCCACATTCAACCATGTTTTCACTACTAATTAACCCTAAATATGTTTCATCTAACAATCAAGAAGTGTGAATGCTTATACTTACTTGTTTTAGCCTCAAAGTCTTCAAGTTCTTCAAGAATCTCCAAAACCTAGCTTTTCTCTCTTTTCTTCCTCTCTTCCACGACACTCACTTCTCAAACAAGACAACAATTACTTCTTCTTCTAATTTCTACTCTTAATAATCATACAAATGTCCATCTTGCCCTCCAATATAAGCCTTAGCCTTCTAACCTTAAGTGATCTCCTAATTTTGCATCTTGTGCATACTTTACTTCTTCAATTTTACTTACACCATATTATATTCTAACTTAATCTTAATTTGTCCATTTATTACTTCTGATTCCATCAATCTAAGCAATAGATCCTTCAATCATTGACATGCTAATTAAACTCCAATCAAAATAATTTATCTAGCAAAACCACAAAATTTAATCAATTCATGCTTAATAAAATCAATAAAATAATTTGGGGCCCAACAGGATATCTTGATAAGTTTATGTAGTTAATTGATGTTATTATCTAAAGAATGGACTGTTTTGATGTGTTGAGTTCAAATATAGAAATTTTGATTTGTTAAAGGAATAAATGAGGTCTTTTAATGTAAACATGATCTTAAAGGACATGAGAAATGTGTATAAGGTATGGATGAATGATCATTGAAGAACATAGGGTAATTATGAATGAGAATTTAGTAAATGTATGAAAATATAGTATTGAAAAAAGTTTGGTGAATGTATAGATTTAGCTTGCTGAAATTCCAGATTTAAGGTAACAATTGTGTGTGTAATATAAGAGGTTTTTGATCATGAAAATGTTCAAGGATAAGTGTAAAATATGAGTTGTTAATAGTATAAAGATGTTTTCATGAATGCAAATGAGATCCAAAGAATATGAATATGGTGAATTAGGTATAATTGAATGTGAATTAAGGAAATTGTGTGAATGTATAATATTAGGAAACGATTAATGAATTTAGGAATGGTGAATGGAAAGTGATCAACTTTACTTAAGCCGTAAATCTAATTGCAAACTAAATGATGTATAAGTCATTATGTATAATTGATTTAGATTTGTGAATAAGGTTACATACTCATAATCATCAATTAAGCATGCATTGAACATAACACATATATATGTGTATGATTGAGTACTTTTTGATTAAACAAGTTAGTAATGTGTGCATATATGTGTATTGCATGATTTAGAAGCACAAATTGACCAACAATTTCCAGACATTACTGATTCATTCAGGCAATAGCTATCTGGAGCATACTGTGAGTTGACCTAGATGATCCTCACTGAATTGCTACTTATATAATTGTGATACTCTGGACATTTTTGGTCCGAGGAGTTTGATATTCAGGAATGTATTAGAAGTGGACTAATTCTATGAGAATGGGGAAATGTGTACTCAATTATATGTTGAATGCCGGACTTAGATACGATGATTATGATATCTGGCTCTATACATTGAAGGAAAATGATTGATAGCATATTATGTTGAATGTTGTACTCCATCACATGAATATGCATGATCAGATAAAGGAGTTGTAACTGGAGTGACCAACATGAAAAGAGCTTAAAGCTCAAAATATGCACAAAGAGCCACAGGCTCAACGATTAATGAGTCCGGTATCCACAATGGTTACGGGATCGTATTTGAAATGAGCTCAGTATCCACAATAAACAAAGGACAGTTACATAGGTGCTCGTTCAAAACAAAATAAAAATAGAAGTGAGTCTCACGTGCATTTACATATATATATTTACATGTGCTTATGAGATTGATTGCAAATAAATGTTGAATTGTGTTGTTATAATGATGTATAATGCTTGTGTACATATTGTTGATATGAAGAATTGAGATAAATGGTTGGATTGTTCTAAAATGACTATATGAAGATTTTGTATTCATAATATGCTTATTAAAATATGATGAGTAAGGTGATATATATGGGATTTGATTTTGGATGAGGTGTTATACTGAATGAACTGTGTTTTATACAGGAGATGTTTATGTTCTATTTAAGTGAGCACATCAATGATGGTTCACTCACTAAGTTCGCAAAACTCATCAAAATTGCAACGTTGATTTTTGCAGGTACGGAGAGGAGACTTAACTTCTAAAATAATCTAGTTGAAGTCTAATATTGTCCATTTTAGGAACAAGAAATGGCTCAAAGGTCTAGTCAACTAATATCTGAGGAGTTTAGATAGAATGTTTTTATTTAGTAACTCATATCATGTAGAACTTGTTGTATCAAACTATGAACTCACAAATGGTATTATAATAGAAATGCATGGTTGGTGTGTAATGAAATGACAATGTAAATTATGTTTTGTTAATTAAATGGGATGAGTTGAACTTAAAATATTTATGTTCTTTATAATGCCATGATAAGATGATGTGTTTGCTCTAACATGTCATTCTCATAGGGTATGTGCTTGAATGACCTCTGGATGTTCGGGTATATGCTCTATGATAGTGGAGTGTTTTAGAAAGGGTTCAGTGAAGAGGTTTGCCAGAGGAGGTCAGTTCTCGGGTAAAGAAGTCGTGAAGGTGTTGCCACTATATAAGAGTTCACTCATAGATTTGTAGCTAGGGGAAGGCAATAAGACTTTCCCTTATCGGCTGACTCTGGTAAGGGTTCCTCTGTAGGTTGAGGTTTTGGTGGTTCGGCGTGCCCTCATTGCTCCAACACCATTGGGGTACCTGTAGAAGGACTATGGGTGCATGTTTTCGATGTGGTAACACTGATCATTTCATAGCCAATTATCCTATGAGGTAGCCTTAGACATCACAAGCTAGCAGAGAGATTTCTAATACACCTGCTAGGAATAGAGGACGCGATAGAAGTTGTGGAGGTTCTAGTCGGATTAGACCTAATCCGAGTACTCTCTCAAAAATTGTTGATCGACCTATTATACCTTCTGCTACTGTTCGAGCTTAAGCTTTGAAAGCTCGTGAGGATCAAGACGCACCTGAGGTCATTGTTGGTATTGTTTCTCTCTTTAACTCTAAAATGCACGCTTTGATTGATTCTGGATCCACCCATTCCTATATCTATGTTGGAGAAATTCCTGATATAAAGATGTCTGTAGATTCGTTAGATTATGACATCCATATAACCAGTCCTCTGGGTGGTAGATATGTTGGTTAATCAAGTTTATATAAATTGTTCTGTTATGATCCAAGATAGTGAGTTTGTAGCAAATCTGATCAAATTACCTTTTCATGAATTCGATTTGGTTTTGGGTATGGATTAGTTATCCAAGCATTAGGTTGTGGTTGGTTATAGTGCTAAGATGGTTGTGCTTATGAAGCTTGACCAACCAGAAATAATATTGTATGGCATCCGTACTAGTTCTCTAGCTAATATGGTATCAGTTATGCAGGCATGAAGGTTCCTTAGGAAGGGATGTGAAGCTTATTTGGATTTTGTAATTTATTTTAAAAAAGGGAAGTGTTGACCTACAAGACATTTTAGTGGTGAATGAATTTCCATATGTGTTTCATGAAGAGCTATTTAGACTTCCTCATGGAGGGAAGTGGAGTTGTTTATTGAGGTTATGCCTGGCACTGCAGCTATATCCAGAGCACCATATGAGATGGCTCCTACTGAATTGAAGGAGTTGAAGGTTCAGTTATAAGAGCTACTGGATAAGGGGTTCATTCGACCTAGTGTCTCACCCTTGGGAGCATCGGTTTTGTTTGTTAAGAAGAAAGATGATACTCTTCGGATGCGCATCGATTGCAAGTAATTGAAAAGATTCACAGTGAAGAATAAATATTGATTGCTAGGGATAGAAGACCTATTTGATTAATTAAAAGATGTAGGGGTATTTTCAAAGATAAATATGCGAGGTATTATTAACTTCGGGTAAAGGATGTGGGTGTTCCGAAGACTGCATTCAGGACTCGTTATAGACACTATGAATTTCTGGTAATGTCATTTGGGTTAACTAATGCTCCAGCTGTATTCGTGGATTTGATGAATAGAGTGTTTAGGCCCTATTTAGACCTGTTTGTTATGGTATTCATAGATGATATCCTGTCTATTGCAAGAATGAACACGATCATCACAACATCTGTGGATTGTGTTATAAACTCTGCAAGAAAAACAATTATATGCCAAGCTAAGCAAGTGTAATTTTTGGCTTCAGGAAGTATCTTTTCTAGGATATGTTGTCTCTTATCAAGGGATTAAAGTTGATCCTAGTAAAATTGAAGCAATTATTAACTGGAAGCCACCATAGAATGATAGAAGTGAGAAGTTTTCTGGATTTGGCTAATTACTATCGCCAGTTTGTGAAGGGGTTTTCGGTGATAGCATCCCTTTTGACTAAATTGTTACGAAAAGGAGTGAAATGTGAATGGCCTACTAGATGTCAAACTAGTTTTGATCAACTAAAAAGAATGCTTATTGAAGCTCCTATATTAGCTTAACCTACTTATGGTAAGGAATATGTTATGTTTAGTGATACATCTAGAAATGGTTTGCACTATGTTTTAATGCTGGATGGAAAGGTAGTTGCATATGTTTCTAGACAACTAAAGCTATATGAACAGAATTACCCTACACATGATCTTGAGCTTGTAGTAGTAATGTTTGCTTTGAAGATTTGGCAACACTACATGTATGGTGAAAAGTGTAGGATTTTCACTTATCATAAAATTCTAAAGTACCTACTTACCCAGAAAGGACTTAATATAAGACAACGACGTTTGTTAGAATTATTTAAAGATTATGATTGTATTGTGGCTTACCATCCTAGTAAGGCTAATGTTATGGTTGATGCATTAAGTCGAAAGACCATTTTGACATTGTTAGTGCAACAGGGTGAATGGGAACTTACATCTGATGAGGCTTTAATAGCTGAGTTAAATGCTAAGCCTACCTTGAGACAAGAAATATGTAATGCTCAGAAAGTTGATGATAAGTTGCAACAACTTATCTTAGTTACTCAGGAAGGCAAACAACTTGACTTTTTTGTAAAAGGAGATGGTGATTTATGTTATAAAGGTTGATTGTGTGTACTGGCTAATGATGAATTGAAGAGAAAGCTATTGTTGAGGCCCATAATACTATCTTTATAATTCACCCTAGTGGAAATAAGATGTATCAAGATATGAAACAACATTACTAGTGGTTAGGAATGAAATGTGATGTTTTGGATTATGTATCCAAATGTTTGAAATGTCATCAAGTTAAAGATGAGCATCAGCATCCATCTGATTTGTTACATCCTATTTCGATTTTTTAATGGAAATGGGATAACATTACCATAGATTGTCATTGGATTTCCTCTCACTCAAAGGAAGTATGATGCTATATGGGTGATTGTGGATATGTTCACCATGTCTGTTCATTTTCTACCTGTTTGTCTTGATTATTCTTTAGATAGCCTTCCAGATATATGTGTGTGAATGAAATAGTGAGATTGTGTAGGGTGCCATTATCTATTATTTCTAACCGTAACCCTCGATTTACTTCAAGATTCTGGAAAACTTTGTAAAAGGCTTTGGGTACTCAAGTCAAGTTCAGTATTGCTTTCCATCCCTAGACAGAAGGACAATTTGCATGGGTGATTCAAATACTGGAAGATATGCTTCGAGGTCGTGTGTTAGAATTTTCAGGAAGTTGGGATAATAATCTTTCTTAGATGGAATTTCCTTACAATAAAAATTATCAAACTAGTATTGGCATGGTGCCTTATGAAGCCCTATATGGTAGGAAGTGTAGGACTCTAGTATATTGGACTAAATTAAGTGAAAACAAGTTAATCGGACCTGATATTATGAAAGATACTGAAGAGAAAATTTAAATTATCCAACAAAGATTGAAAGTCGCCAGTGATAGATAGAAATCGTATATTGATTTAAAAAGGAAAGATATTGAGTATCAGGTCGGAGACAAGGTTTTCTTAAAAGTGTCACCATGGAAATACATACTTCAGTTTTGAGTGAAGGTAAGCTCATTCCACGATACATTGGTCCTTATAAGATTTTTAAGAGAGTCGGACCAGTAGCTTATTAGTTAGCTCTTCCTAAACAATTGGCCAAGTTGTAATTATGTGTTCCATGTTTCTATGTAGAGAAATTATAGGTCTGATGATACATATAAGATTTATGTGCAAGAAATTTAAGTACAACTGGATTTGTCTTATAAGGAAGGGTCTGGGTCTATTTTAGCCAAAAAAATCTGACAACTCAAAAATAAGCAAATACCTCTGGTGAAAGTACTCTAGCAACACCATGGACTCGAGGAAGCAACGTGGGAACTAGAATCAACCATGAGAGCACAGTATCCTCAACTATTCTAATCAAGTATATAGTTTGAGGAAAAAATTCTTTTAAGAGGGAGAAAAATATAAGGCCCCAAATTACACGCTAGTTGGAATGTTACACGTTCATGAAAGTAAATATGATAGGTGTTAAAATTATGATATGATTGTGAATTGTATATGTCATGAATTTTGGTTTGATGGAACGTAATTAGTAACTGGGAATTAATTGGTACCATTAGAAAATTGAAGCACTAAAATGTACATTTGGAATAGGAAAATGTCAAGTGGCAAGATAAGTTGGTATATGGAAATTTGGATAACTAAGCCTATAAATTGATTGACATTTTGCATAGATGATTAAGTGACAAATGGCCTAATAGAATCATGACATTTGACAACCACACATGAAGACATATAGATGACTTCATTAAAGGATAAGTAGCTTACCTTCATGTCCGATATGTGGCCATTGTAAACCAAGACACCTTACATCTAAAGAGCTAGGTAAGTGATAAATCATCTTTGACTTTTGATGTTTCTGCCATCTCTCTACACTTTATCCTCACCACAAAAACTCTTTCTCTCACTCACAAACTCCTAGATTCTGTTTCAATTTAGATCATCATCACTTGACATCTTTGCAAGATGCTGCATCATTATGCTATCTTTTGTGCTATTGTCTTCTTGGTGTTAAGATTTTCACCTTGATCTTGGAAGTGTGTTGGTTGCACGGAGGCTAGTTTAGCTTGTTCTTTGAAGAAAGAACTTGAAGTTAAACATGTAAGGGAATTCTAAAATTCATAGCATATATTAATACAAGTTCTAAGATGATTGAATTAGCATAGAATATATGTTATGATGATGATAAATGAGTGCTGGAAAAGTGATCCTTATATAGCAAATTTTGTTTTATTTTGATGCATGAAAGATCGTGATTTTGGCGAGGAATTGAAGCATGAATAAAGTAGAACTGAAGTGCAATTGATGGACTATGATGGAGGTGTACTGAATGGAGCATAAAAGAGTTAAAATTAGAAAGAAATTAAAGGCAATAGGAGAGTGAACCTTTGTTTTACGCATCCCACGATCATGTGATTTATATGGCTCCTTTCTATGGTCATGGAAAATGTCCTAAGATGAGAAAAGGTGGGTTTTGTGCGATTGTTGGGCTATATAAGGTTTAAATACTTTATAATGGTTTAATTGGACTTAATTAAGTTTGAAAAAGAACCTAGTTTGATGCTAGAATAATTAATTAAAGTTTGAATAGGTTCTGGATTATCAATTCAAGTAATAACTTAAGGAAGGTGTTATTTGATAACAAAGTATCTAATTTTGGAACTTATGAGTTGTTAAAGGAATGAAGTATAGTTATGAATGCTAATGTAATTCAAAGAACATGAGTAATCTGAATTGAATATGACTGTTTGAGAATTGGAAACTTGTGTGATGACTTAATGCTTCATTAATGTATTGATGCAAATGCTTAATTTCATAAGGCATAATGAGTTTGTTTAAGTGTGAATGAATATATTCAGTTTGAGCATAAGAAGATAAATCCATACTTAGGCATTATTTCATTGTTAAGAGATTCTGGAATGTGATATATTCTTGTTAAGTGATTCTGGAATGTGATATATTCTATTTTGAAACTGCCAACTCCTAGTCGTGGGTAATAGGCATATGTAGAAGGGTCTGTAGTTGCTTCTATGACATGTCGGTGTCTTCTATTCTTAGATTCAGCAGTGTCTTCTATAACCGAGACATAAGTCTCTTTTGTTCGGTGATACCAATCATGGTATGTTTTGTTTTGGTCCCATTACCCACTTCTGTCAAAAGGATTAGTAGGTTATTCTGTTTTGTATTATGATATATAACCTTTTCTTATACAAGTTATGTTCAATACTGAAGCAATTTCTGATATGATTCGATACATGTTATGTTCTATTTTGACATAATTATATTATTTTGAGAATTTTATGTTTTATTATGATGTAATGATGTTCTGTTCTATTATTTATATGTTTTGTTCTGATGTAAAAATATATGGTTCTGATGAATTATATTCTATTTTGATGCAAATAATGTTTGGATTATGCTTTAATTTATACAATTAAAGATTGCTTATGATATGATCTGATCCAGTGAAAGTGGCTAGATAACTGTGGAAAGTAGTTACCAATTTATATCTTGTTTAATTATTCCCTTCTAAGCGATATGCTTAGCACGGTGGTTTTGCCTTCGTGTATGTTTTGATAAGAACATCTGAGACTAACAAAAAGACAATCACAGAGGCCAATGAAGGATGTGTTACATTTTGTAAGATGTATGTTTGAGTTTGTTTTTGAGTTATATATAATGTTATGAGACATTTTTGTATTTTCATGTAAATGGTTTGTAATAACTATAAAACTCGATGGATTTGAATTTAAAGGCATGTATTTTGATATATATATATGTAATATGTGATGTGTATAATGTATTATATTTATTTATGTCAACAACTTATGAATGTAAACTATATTGCCATATTTTTAAGGAATTTTTGAAATATCTTGGTAAGTATATTGCCATATTTTAAAGGAATTTCTGAAATATCTTGGTACGATTAAGATATGTTTTATGTGGCATCTGTATATCCTCTTAAGGGGTGTGTGGTTGTTACAGGGAATTTATAAGAAACCAAGAAATTCACTATCTTAGCGTACTAGGTAGCTTTCGACTATATTGCATGTAGCTGCTCATCTTTAAAATCATCATTGATAGGGTTCGTGTCAGCACCAGGCTCTACTAAGCGGCTCAAATGATTTGCTACTCTGTTCTCTAAGCCTCTCTTATCCTTTATCTCCACATCAAGCTCCTGAAGTAGGAGTATCCAATAGATGAGCCTTGGTTTTGCCTCCTTCTTTTCCAGTAGGTACTTCAAATCTACATGATCAGAATAAACAATAATCTTAGTACCCAATAAATAAGACCTTAACTTATCCAAAGTAAAAACTACTGCAAGAAGCTCTTTTTCTACGGTGGTGTAATTTGCTTGGGCGTTGTTCGAGGTCTTTTAGGCATAATAAATAGTATAAAGAATCTTCCCCACTCTCTAACTAGAAACTGCTCCAATGGCATGGTTAGAGGCGTCACACATGAGCTCAAATGGTAGACTCCAATATGGAGGTTGTAATATAGGTGTAGTAACCAACTTCTCCTTTAGAGCATCAAACGGCTTCTTGCACTGCTCACCAAAAACAAATTCTTTGTCCTTCTGAAGCAACCTACACAATGGTTGTGTAAAATTGGAAAAGTCCCAATGAACCTACGATAAAACCCTGCATGGCCAAGAAAAGACCAAACTTTCTGCACAGAAGCGGGGTAAGGTAAAGAAGACACAAGGTCTATCTTGGCTCTGTCAACCTTAATACCCTTAACAAAAACCATATGTCCTAAAACTATCCCTTATTGAACCATAAAATGAAACATTTTAGAATTAAGAACAAGGTTAGTTTCAAGACAATGTTTAAGTACCAAAATGAGGTGATCCAGGAATTGTTCAAATGAATCTCCATGCATGGTAAAGTCATCCATGAAAACTTCAATGATTTTCTCAAGATTCTCAGAAAAGATATTTACTATGCACCTTTGAAAGGTAGTGGGGGGATTGCACAATCCAAAAGGCATCCTTCTGCAAGCAAAGGTGTTATGTGGGCATGTAAAAGTTGTCTTCTCCTATTCGTCAAGAGCAATAGCAACCTGAATAACCATCAAGAAAACAATAATAAGCACGACTAGTAAGACGTTCAAACATTTGATCAATAAAGGGTAGAGGAAAGTGGTCTTTTATACTCATCAAGTTGGGCTTACAATAATCCACACAAACTCACCATCCGTTCCCGAGTCGGAACTATCTCTTTTCTCTCATTCTCCAGAAAGGTAATGCCCGACTTTTTGGGAACTTGTAAAGGAATTACCCACTTGCTATTAGACATAGGGTATATGAAACCTACATCTAGCAACTTTGTTGGGACCCGATCTCAAGACCGGACCCTAACCGAAAAACGGGACGGAAAACAAAGAACGTAGTGAAGGTATCGAAATAAAAAACGAATCGAATTCGAAACGAAGACGAAGCAAACAAATGGTTCCACCGAACCGAAACAAAGTCTGACATCCGGTAAAAAAAAAAAACTAGCGTGTCGCGTTGGAAACCCTAAGACATTCCAAATCTGGTATAATTTTTTTCTTTTTCTTTTTTTCTTATTCCTTTCTTTTTCATTTCATTCATCTTTAATCGATCTCATTCATAACATCTCAAATCATAGAAATCTTCTTAACAATATTCTAAAATCCCATAAACCATCTTTTTAC
>JANIJH010000006.1:69711728-69742847 GCA_024520975.1 Erythroxylum areolatum | reverse complement strand
AATAATAATAATAATAATAATAATAATAATAATAATAATAATAATAATAATAATAATAATAATAATAATAATAGAAACAACAACAACAACAACAACAACAACAATAATAATAGTAATAATAACAACAACAACAACAACAACAACAACAATAACAACAAAACAACAATAATAATGATAACAACAATAATAATAAATATGTTAAATTCAACTTAATAGTTATCAACTTGAATATGTTTAAGGACAAATAAAAAAAATTACATTCATGAAGTAAATTTAACTTAATAAATAAAGAAAAAAAATTCTTCATTATGTATGACTTAAATATGACATTAGTTATTTAGTATTTTTAAAATAAATGAGTTTGGCCATTCACTTAACAAATATATTAAGTATTGAGGACTAAAAATGTCAACTTATGTCTAACAGAAAAATTTTCTTCCCTTTACCAATTTCCAAAACAAAGTTTAACTTTAAATACTTATTAAGACATTAAGAAATACTTTGTTGATGTTTAAGATTTAATTGTAAAACATTTAACTAATTCATTTCAATTTGAATAATATCTTGTTAAATAAAAATATATACAAACAATTACAAGTTTCAAATTTCAAACTCAAATTTTCCAATCTATTTATTTTCTTCTTCAATTTCCAATGCCTAAATTACATTCATGTTGAGCCAACTTACTCACATATTTCTAACTTTCAAACTTAAATTTCTCAAATATCAACACTCTATCAATTTTAACAATTCAAACTTTCAAACCATTCATAAATTCCATGACACAACACAACCAAAACATCATGGCAATACAATTCAGGAGTAGAAAAAAGGCAAATCAAATAACACAAAAAAAATCAAAAATTGCAATTTGGTTTAGTGGTCGAGTCGGGTAGGATTTTTTGGAATAGGTTGGGTCAAAAAATCATATCTAAAATTTCTGGTTTCAATAATAAGCAAGCAGCAACCAGTGACGGTGGAGGAAAGCAGGGGCTAGGCGCGGTGGAAAGGGAGAGTAACAGGCGGAGGCATGGTGGAAAGGGAGATCAACAGGCAGCGGAGGCGCGGTGGAGAGGACGAGCAGCAGGCAGAGGCGCGGTGGAAAGGGAGAGCAGTAGGCGGGGGAGGCGCCATAGAGAGGACGAGCAATAGGAGGAGGCACGGTGGAGAGGGAGAGTAGCTAACGGGGGAGGCCCGGTGAAGAGGGAGATCAGCAGGAGTGAGAAGACGATAGTGAGTGGAGAATCGTTGGGAGGATTTAGAAAAATTCTTGAGAGTCAGAGAGGTCTGCGGGTGGGCAAAATTTTCATACAAGTTTGTTGATTACCTCAAATGCTGCTTACAAGCAGCTTGTTACTTTTAGCTAGTTAGGTTGGTTGACCAAACAAATTTAACAGCTGATAGATGAAGTCAAACATCTAATATTAGTCAATCAACTAATTTTTAGCTGATCAGCTACCAACCAAACAAGGCCCAAGACTTTTTATCTAGTCTCCATTTTGTTCAAGACACAAAACTAACACAGCCCTAAGATCTAGCCATCTCATTTAGTGACAATTCACAGTTGTTGACAAACTCCAACTCTTTATATGCCACCTATTCATGAAAGTACTGCGAGAATATAAACGTCGTAACAAGTTGCAATTTGTTGGAGCGGTAACATGATTTTCCTCTTCTTAACAAATCATTCCCATTTTTAATAGAGAAAAATATGTATGGTGGAGCATCAAAGTGAAAACTTTGCTAAAGTCCCAAGAGTTATAGGATTTGGTAGAAAAACATATTTGTTGACATTTTGGAACCCAATGAAGGAGAAGACGAAAGATTGAAGGAAACTAAGAATTAGGATGCCAAGGCATTATTTATCCTCTAGCAAGTAGTCCATGAGACCATTTTCTAAAGTATACAGCAGCAACCACATCACACCAGGCATAGACAATTTTGTAGAAGGAGTTCCAAGGTGGTTCAAAGGTTATTACAGTGAGATTGTAATCACTAAAGCGTGACTTTGAGACATTAATTGTAAAGAATGATTAATTAATCGCTGATTTTTTGTCAAGACCAGTTACAATAGTCAGTCAAATGCGCTCCTATGGTGAGCAAATTCCAGAAGAAACGATAGTTGCAAAGGTATTGAGAACTCTAACTCCGAAATTTGATCATGTGGTAGTTATTATAGAGGAAGTAAAGGATTTATCAGTTCTTTTGATTGATGAAATGATGGGATCTCTTCAAGCATATGAGTCAAGAATCAACAAATCGATTGAGAAGAAAGAAGAGAACGCATTTCAAGCAAAGGAGAAAATGGCTAAGCATGAAGAAAATAAATGTCTTTCTAGAGGAAGAAGAGGTTCTTGGGGTAGAGGAAGTAGAGTAATAGTAAAGGCAGAGGAAGATATAGAGGACAAAAGGAATGCAATGAGCAAAGTAACTCAAAAAGTAGCATTCAATGTCACCATTACTAGAAATACGAGCCCATGAAAGTTGATTGTTGGTACAAAGATCAGAAGATGAATTTTATAGCAAAAAATGAAGAAGATAACAAGCTTTTTATGGCCTGTATAGATACTATCCACATACCAAGTGATGCGTGGTTTGTAGATAGCGGTTGTTCAAACCATATGACGAGCACCAAATCTTTGTTTCAGGAGCTTAATGAGACATAAAGTATAAGGGTGCAACTTGGCAATAAAAAGGAGATGCAAGTTGAAGGTAAAGGCACGATAAGAGTTGATACTAGCTAAAGTAAGTTAAAAATGATGAATGATGTTCAATTTGAACCTAATCTAGGATATAATTTATTGAATGTTAGAGAAGTTATGGCTGGTGCATATTCTTTCTTATTCAACGACAATGCATGTGTCATCAAAAATAAGAAATCAGGCAAAGAGGTACATATCAGTAGGACCTCAAACAGATGTTCTCTTTGGATGTGACCAACATGGAGAATTTTGCACTTATTGCAAACGCAAAGGATGACTTGAAGTTATGGAATTTGAGGTATAGATATTTCAATATTAAGGGCTTAAAACTTTTAAGTGAAGGTATGGTTCAAAGGCTACTCAAAATTAGCTCCATTGATTTATGTGAAAGGTGTATTTATGGGAAACAAATTAGGAGGCCATTTCCTATTATAGAGGCATCGAGAGCTTCCAAATGTTTAGAATTAATTCATGTTGATTTATGTGGACCTATGCAAACTAAGTTTATGGGTGGAAGTAGTTATTTTTTGTTGTTTACTGATGATTATAATTGCATGAGTTAGGTTTATTTTCCAGAAAAGAAGTCATAAACTTTTACAAAATTCCAAACATTTAAGGCCATGATAGGAAAACAAAGTGGCCTCCATATCAAAGTTCTTCGCACTGATAAAGGTAGAGAGTTTGTGTCTAACAAATTCAATCTATTATGTGAAGAAAATGGCATCAATAGGGAGTTAACAACTCCTTACACTCTAGAACAAAGCGATGTTAGTGAGCGAAAAAATAGAACCATTGTAGAGATGGTAAGAAGCATGTTACAAGCAAAAGGACCCTTAAACTAATTTTGGGCAAAAGTTGTGGCAACATCTTTCTATTTGCTGAATCTCTCACCAACAAGGGTTATCATGAACCAAACTCTATATGAAGCATAGTGTAGTAGAAGACTATCTCTAAGTCATTTAAGAACTTTTGGATGTATTGCTTATACTTTATAAATTCTCAAGTTTATCAAAAACTTGATGAAAAATCTGAAAAGTGCATTTTTATTAGTTAATCCAAAACATATAGATTGTATAACCCTCTTACTGGCAAGCTTATAATTAGAATGGATGTCGTATTCGTTGAAAATGTAAGCTAAGATTAGGATGAAAAACAAATGTAACAAGAGATTCCATACCATTTGGAATCTCTCAGGAAGAAAGACAAGAGTCAACCTCCACAAGTTCACCCTTTGGTTCTTCTACGAAGATAACAAGCTGACCAACTTCAACAACATTAAGTAGAAACTCTTTATATGTGGATAAAGAGTCTTTAGATGAGCCAACTTCACTCAGAAGACCAACAAGGGCTAGAAATATGAATCCCAAGTGTACAAATGATATTTATTCATCTTGTCAATTTGCTTTGCAATTTCAAATCTCTTATACTTTGAAGAAGCAACTAAAAAAGAAGTATGGCAGAAAGCAATGGTTGAGGAGATAACAACTATTGAAAATAATAAAACATGGGAGATGATTAATTACTAGAAGGTAAAAATGCAATTGACTTGAAGTGGGTTTTCAAGATAAAGTTTGTTGCAAATGGAAGCATATAGAAGCACAAAGCTCGCTTGTGTAGCAATAGGATATGCACAACAATATGACATTGATTTTGAAGAAACGTTCTTTCTGGTAGATTGATTTGAAGCAATAAGACTTATTTTAACATTGGATGCATAGATGTAATGGCATGTATAGCAATTGATGTCTACATTTCTCAATGGAGATTTGCAAGAAGAGCTCTATGTGGCGCAGCCAGAATGATTCATAAAGGAGGGAAACAAAGCAAAGGTATACAAGCTAAAGAAGACATTGTGTGGGTTAAAGCAAGCTCCACGAGTTTAGTATAGGAAGATCAATGAGTACTTTTAGAAAAAGGGATACATGAGAATTGGGAACAAGCCAACCTTATGTATGAAAAAGGGAGGTAAAAATGATTTCATTGTTGTTTGTCTTTATGTTGATGACATCATTTACACAAGTTCTTCTCCTTCTCTGTAGATAAATTTAGATCTTAAATGATAAATGAATTTGAGATGTTAGACATGGGTTTATTTCATTATTTCCTTAGTTTTAAAGTTTATCAAGGTGAAGATGGAATTTTTTTCTGAAAAGAAATATGTAAAAGACCTTCTTAACAAATTTGGCATGCTTCAAACTTGCAACTACAGCCATGAATGTCAATAAAAAGTTACAGCTTCAAGATGGAGCAGAAATTGTAGATGCTAGAAGATTCAGAAGCCTAGTTGGAGGCTTCATCTATTTAACACACACTAGACCCGATATTGCATTTTCTGTTGGTATTATTTCTAGGTTTATGCAACAATCTTCAAATGTTCATTATGGAGCAGCAAAGCGAGTATTGCATTACCTTGTTGGAACTTTAGAGTATGAAATTTGGTACTCTAAAACTTCCAACTTTAGATTGTGTGGATTCATGAGTAATAGTTGGGCAAGTATTCCTATTTCATAAGAGACCTTGATGTTTGTGACTTTGAATTAATAAGAGGGAGTACTGATGAATAATTCAAAGATAATATTGTTATGAGTCAAGCAAGTTTGTTTAGGTTGTTTAAATTGTTTCCTTTATTTTAACTATTCAAACTTTTGAATTTTCATTTTGTTTGGTTAATCTTTATCGAGATATTTGCTCAAATTTAAGTTATTAATTAAACCTTCAGTTTCAGTGTTACATACACTCGATCATCAATAAATTGTCTCTTGCATTGATACCTTCTCCTGCTCTTTCACGTTTCGTTTAGTGAACAAGGATCATCAATAATTAATAGACGGTCATATAAAAATTTTAATTTTGTTCAGCATAAAAAGAGATTTTAAATTATAAATTAATTCTTAAAAAAAAGACCAATAATTTAAAATTTTTGTGATATGTAAATTAAAATATTACTTAAAAACGACACGCACCTACCAGCAACTCCTCATCAAAACAATTAAATGGTGACAATTACTTGAGCAAACAACTTGAGTATTTAAGATATTCAAAGGAACTTTTGGTCTCTGTTTACGTAGAAAAGGACAGGAATATTGGGATATATTAGTGGTCCCAACTCCCAACTCTGTTCAAATAACTTGGATATAGTATTAGATAAGTGGGCCAAATGGGAGTTAGGTTCCAATCGCTGAGACTCTGACAGTGATATACTTTGACCCTCGGGAACCTGCGATGCAGCTTTTCTTCATGTCTATATCTACAACTTAAATGAATAACAAAGACATAAAGACATTGTTGAAATTTTTTCACAATTTAAATTGAGATCTTAATTTATTAAAAAATATTAATTTCTACTTCACTAAACTATTATTTCTTATTTTAATTAAATCCTAATACATTTCATTATTATTTAACTGAATTTTTCGCATAGAAATCATCATTAATTGTTATTATCTATCATATTATAATTAAATAGTTTATAGATAATGAATTTTGGTTTATACTTATTTAATTTAACGTGTATATGCTTTAATTAATTGATTCATATATGTGTAATTTCTTAAAATATTTCACACATCCTATTAGTTAATAAGTTTTGATCTGAAATTATTTAAAATGCATATGGACAATTTTAAATTTTAACTTGTAATTTAAGATAAATATTATTTTGTGTTATTTTACTATTGTGCTATAATTTTTTGTATGATTATATGTTAAATAAATTTTAACTGTTGATTAATTGAGTTTGAGTTTTCTAATTTAAGATTAAGATTTTAAGGTGTTTATCAATTATTAAGTTTTAATAATTATTGTTAATTACTTATGATGTCTATAAAATTTAATAAAATAATAATCATATAATTACCTTTTACGATTAACTCAAAATTTGAGTAGTTATTTTTCTTATCTAATTTTATAAAAGCTAACAAAACTTATTATTTCACTGTAAATTGTATTTTAATTATTAAAGTGTTTAGTCAAATTTAACTAAGCGAATACTATGAGTGAAGAAAATTTTTGTGCTTAAAACAATCAACTAGTCTTGTTATGGATCCATTAGTAACATGTAACGTTGGGTGCTTAATGATCATTGAGATGCCTTGGCATTTAGGTTTAGTGTATCCATGGCTTGATCGAGTCAAATCTCTCAACCAATTGCTTCCTTGAAAACAACTACTTGAATTATGCCACAACTTCATTAAAACCTTTTTTTCTGACTCTTTAGCATTTTTATCGAGCTTCAATTTCCAAGTGTAAGAGGCACCTGAGATCTCACCTCCTACCAACTGGGCTTTTGAGAAGAATAATTTGCAAATATCGCTACAAGAATTTTGGAGTTCAATGACCATTGAGATGTCTTGGCACTTTGGTTTGGTATATCCATGGCTTGATCGAGTTAAATCTAAACCAATTGCTTCCTTGAAAACAACTTGAATTATGCCCCAACTTTATTGAAGACCTTTTTAGTTCTGAATCTTTACCATTTTTACAAGCTTCAATTTCTAAATGTGAGACTCACTTAGAGATTTTTAAGTGTGATTCCCATCCTATAGTAAATAACTGTAAAATTATAAACTATTAAAGAAATCTAAAGTTAATAGGAGAATGTTATCAACTATTACAATAGATGTTACTCATGAGATAATACAAGATCTTTTAAGCTCATAAATAGAGATTTATAAGGAGGCTTTTGAGAATTTTAAGATGTCAGTTGTTATTCGTCAAAGATAAAATTTTAATCTAAGTATTTTTTTCACTTTGTTATTTGTTGAAAATTTATCATCACTTTATTTTATTTATAATGCTACTTTTTTTATCTTACAACTTACAGTTTCTTAGTTGGATCAATTCGAAAATGGTATCCTCAAATTGCAAAAGTTTGCTATTCAAATTCTAAGTCAATGTGTTAGTGTAATAGGCTTTGAAAGAAATTGAAACACATTTGTATTCATCCATTCTAAAAAAAGGAATAGATTGGAACATAAAAGATTAAATGACCTGGTATTTATTCAATACAATTTAAAGCTTTGAGAAAGGTATATTATTATCATTATTAAGATAGATATAATTTCATATAATTTTTTAATTATTTTATTTTATAGTAGGACTTTTAATAGAACAAGTAGTTCATTAGATCTAATTTGCATTGATAATATCGATATTTTGACGGATTAAGTTTCTAAGAAACCGAATTTGATAGATAAGAGTGACTTGGAAGTTTCTAAGAAACCGAATTTGATAGATAAGAGTGACTTGGAAGATACTTTTGGATGAGAAAGCATTGATATGTTATTGGATCCAATGAATTTGAATAATGGTGATGACGAGACTCCTCTCAATAATAAAAATTTTGTACCAAATTGGAATTGGGCTCAATGTAATTATAGTGGGTTTTTAATTGAATGAAGTTACAAGTTTTTGCTTCTTCTCTTCTTCTAATTTCACTTATATTCTATGTATATATTAAATTCTATATATGCAATATAATTGTAAATATTTTTGTTTCAGGTTTCACTTTTAGTTGGTTATTAGGCGTGAACTTTTGTTGTAAATTATAATTGTTAGAGAGTAATGTATAATTAATTATTCTTTTTATTTGATGTTTTTGATATAATTATTATTTATTATATGATAAAATTGTAATATTTTAAATACTTTATACTATTCTTAATTTTATATTTGTATAATGATTAAATGATATTTTTCATATTAATTATGGTTATTATTTATATGTGAAATATGTAAAAAATAATGTTAATAAAATAAATAAATTTTTGTTATTTTAAGCTTCTATTATCATAATTTTTGGAAACAAGATTATTGCAAAATTATAAAGTATACAGTACAATATATTGAAAGATTGTTTTGCAATTTTAAAAAGATTTAGGGAATATTTTATAAATTTAAAAATTACCTGAAATGATATCCGGTATTGAAAGATACCAATTCACTATCATGCCAGAAATAAATCTAGTATCGATACCATTAATCTCATCCAGTTTTTCATCTTTATTTTTATCCAATAATTAAAGCTTGTTAGGTTTTGAAGTTTACAAAAGTATCTTTACGTTGACTGATTTTAATTAATTCAAAGGAATCATATAATAAATGATGCCTATTAATCTATATGACTGAGAACACACTTTATATAAAAATAAATTCTTTTAATTGTATATTAAATTATTTTAATAAAAATTCTTATATAATTGAGTGTTGAACATATAAAAAAGTTATATAACTAATTAACCATATGTCAAGTTGATTAAATTTTAATAAATTTCTAATGATATAATTTTTTTGTGAAATATTGAGAGATAAATTGCATTTTAACTCATATTTTAAAATAAATTATTTGATTATATGTTGGGCACCGTTTCCGGAACCCAACCCTTAGCTTTGATACCACTCAATGTTGGGCCCCGTTTCCAAAGCCCAACTATTGAACCGGAGTTAAAAACATAAGCGATTTTCCAAATTCTTTAACCCTCAACGAACAGTCCTCATTCTCATAACATCTCAAGCCATTCCGGAACCCAACTCTTAAGCGGAACCATATAACGTGAGCGTACTCCAGTGAAGTCTCCTTAACCATCATCGATTTTTTTTTTCATTCTCATAACTTTCCAATAATTTTCCTCACAATTTGTTCTATGGTGTGCCCACATAAATTAATCACCATACTCAAACTCATTTCTCCTATTTGTGAACTGAATTTGGAAATCTTAAACCAGGATTTCAATTTGACTTCTTCAAAGAAATTGTAGCTTTAAGTCTCTAGTTTAATTTGGAGCAAGAACCAACTCAATCGGAGTTCAATAGATGAAGATATGCTTGAAAATCCAAAGTATATTCATAACCCAATTATGCTCTTCCAACCGATCCCTCATTTTCTTTCCATCAAACTTTTTCAAATCAACACCAAAAGATCCCAATTTCCATGGAGAGATAGATTCATGTCTTAGGAATCAATCTCCTTAAGAATCACTTCATTCGGAGGTCGGATGGAGAAGTTACGGCCAAACGAATCCAACATGTTTATGCCTTACTCGAATTGTACATCCTTTGGCGCAAATGCCATAACTCTCACTACGGGTATCAGAGTACTTCGTTCTTAGACCATTGGAAAGTAGACTCCTAGATCTACAACTTTCTTGAAGACACAAAAATGAGATTCTGTCATTTTGGACACGGTCCGTGTGATTTTACACAGGCTGGCCGTGTAAACCTTGGGTGGAATGTGCTCCTACATCAGAAACACACGGCCCGTGTGATTTTACACGGACAGGCCGTGTAACCTTCGAGTGACATGATTTTTCACCCTCCAAGGCCCCTCCAAAGGATCCTAAACTCATCCTAACATCCCCTTTCCACATAATCTTCCCAAATTCAACTCTTTCTAGTCCGATATCACTTTATAAACTCTAATGGTTCGGGAAAGATGTCCTCTATGACATTCTAATTTGTAATCATCACAACTTTCAACTCTGATATCGAAAAATCACATACTTTATACTTTTGGAAAGATCGAAAGACAAGCTACAACTTTTATGAAGACCATATTGTCTAATTACATCTAAATCAGTCCAGTTTTCTCCTGGAAAACAGAACACACATTTACCCTCATGAAAATTTGAGAATTTTCCCAAATTCATTTCCTCTATTGCAATATCATTCATAACGATTTCAACTATCAATAATTTTCCATTGAACTCTTTAATATCTACTCATTTCGTTCATCACTTATGTCCAATTCTCATCATCCACAAAATCCTATCTTCCATTTCCATAATGTCTCATTTATGCAAATATATATGTATATATATACCAACCCTTTTTGCTCAACATTCATCATCATCAATCCATATACATATTAATATTCCATGTCCATACACAAATCCATATTTCATTAACATCATAGGATAAATGTTTACAAAATTTTATGGCATTCCAAGCCATATTACATCATCAATATTAAAAATCCGAATACAAAAGATACAAAACTCCAAAATTCTCAACATATGTCCAAAGTCCTAGTTTTTGCATCAATATAACTAAAAATATAACATATGCATAATCAAACGAATGCCTTCACTTTCTATCACCCGATCTCTTTCTCATCACCTAGAGATGGGAATGAAAGGGGGGTGAGCTTATGGCTCATGGGTAACATGTTTATAACCAAGAAATAAGCAAAAACCATTGAAATAGTTATTTCCTTTGTAAAACTCACATTGAAATCCATGTAACACATATTTCCCAAAATTCACCACCAATCAAGCAATTCGTAAACATCATAAATCATCATTCAATGCATCATCACTTTAAACAAATTTGATGAAATTCATCATCCAAGCATAACACACAAATTGCATCATACTTAACATGTCAAAATGCAAATGCATAATCAAATGGCTCGAGGGTTCCATGGAACAAAATGGCGAAATTGAAATTTACACCGTGAACAAAATGAGTCTACTTTTCGGATCTTGTAGGCCACAAGCGGGCAGCCGGGAGAAAGCTTTACGTCGACGTGCACGTGACTACGAAACGGTTCCTCTTTCGCCCAAACACAATCAAATCTTATGCTTAATTGAATCATTCACAATTTCATATTCTCATACTTTTTCTTCTTTCCATTCAATCAAAATGCCATGATACAATGCATAGCATAATCATCCTCACACTTTAATTTTCATCACAATGTCATACACCAATATACATAACATAACATAACAACATATCATAGCAATTCACAACTTATCAATTCAAACTTATACATACACACATAAAAGCAAATTCTCAAATCAATCAAAACAATAAAGTAACATTTAATTGAAATCCTTTTATTTTTTTTAATTTGGAAAGAAACCTTAGTAGCTCATTACTCAAATTATAAACATGAAACCCACCTTATTTCCTTGCTCATAATCTTGCACATAATCTTGCTCAAAGATGTCCTCTTCCCTTATTCCTCTTTCCTTCCTTGATTTCCTTTAACATAAGCCAAAATCCCCCCCATTCAATAATCACAACAAAATTCCTAAAACTTCAAAATAACAACAAATGAAATCAACACAAATCAAACTCAAACTTAACATACCCATAATCCATCTAAGCTAGAAAACCCAAAACCTAGCTTAGAAACCCTAAAATCAAATGGGTCTCCCAAATCATCTTCTTTCAACACAACACTAATAAGACATATCTACTAAAATTGATCTTAGAAAACTTAAACTCATACATTTCTTAAGCTTCATGAACCAAAATCTTTCTACAAATCCAATAAATCAAACATACTCTTACCTTGAATCTTCTCCAAATGAAGAGTTTGATGGCTTGAATGAGAGCTCTCTTCCTCTTCTTCTTTTTTCCTTCTTGAATAAACTTCAAAATCCATCTTGCAAATCAAGAAATAAAGAAACCCTAACTTTTCTCTCAAAACTGACACTCTCTCCATGCTTCTCTCTATTCTCGTTTCTTCTCTTCTTCTCCCTTGCAATCCACGTTTTCCCCCCTTCTTAAACATAAGACCACAACTTTTATTTACAATCTTGTCAGTAATGAGTGAAAAATGTCCAATTTACCCTTACATATAAGCCTTGTAACTTAAATGGCTTAAGTGGCTTGCCAATTTTGCCCCTCATGAAATCTTACCACCTTAATACAATAATTCAATCAACCTATGCTATATGATCTTACTCAAATTAACATGCTAATTAATTCCACAAAAATACTCTATTAAGGCCTCAAAATTTATTTAAATCATTCTTAGCTCCTTCCGAAAATCAACACCTTTTCTAATTATGCAATTGAAGGAATTTGCTTGCACTTCCTTCTAGAGAAATGTTCCTCATTTTCTTAATTTTCTAATGACATCAAAATCATTCAATTTGGTTCAGTAATTTGAAAGTTATACCCAAACATTTCTGAACTACTCTTATACTGAAACAATATTCTGTGCTCAATTTCCACCCAAAAATTGACTTTCTTAGAGACTGAATTAGAACTCAATTTCATCAGACAAGTTGTAGCCCTATTTCTCTAGTTTAGTCCAAATAAAAAATCATCTCATTCGGGCACTCCAAGAAAACGTTATGGCTAAAATACCGAAGCATACTCAATGATCATGTTTCAACTTATAACTTCCAATATATCACATATAACCCATCTTGCACATAACTATATTTTCTACTTCATTTCAAATTCAAGAATTCTTCCATTCTTTACACATGAATAATCTCCAAAATTTCTCATTTCATATTTCTAAATTCCAAGAAAAGTTCGGGGTCCAACATTATATGTCAAATTAACATATAAAAGATTTATATTTTATGCCAGAAATGTTGAGGGATATGAATCATATATAGTTCTTGAATGTTATGTAGTCATACCTGACTCAATTCTCTTACGCTTTTCCTGAACCTTTTAAAGTTCTCTTTCTTTCTTAGAGAACTCTAGGCTACAATAATGCTGGTCAATATATCGTCTCATATTAGAATCTAGTTAGGTAGCTTGATTGAGTAGTTGTTGTTGTAGCTATCTCACTTGGAGACATATAGCATCAACCTTTGAATTTAGGCCTTGTGTTTGTTGAGATGGACCATCAAGCTTTGAATCAATTCTTCGAAGGACATTGTTTTGTGCTACAACATTTTATGTCTGCCAGTTGAGCACTTCTTCTATTGGAGAGACAGGGACATGATTGTCATGTGGACTGATACTTATGGATCTTAAGTAGGGCCTGACAGATACTCTAGTGATTTTATTAGTTTAGGCTTCTAAAGGTGGAAAATCTTCTTCCTTATATGATCTCATCATCATATAAGGAACTAGTTTGGGGTGCTTCATAGGAATTGAGGCTAGGGAGCATCTTAGTTGGATCAAATGCTCTTTTCCAACTTCTCTTTGTAATTTAAAGAGATTCTTTATTTTAGGCTTAGGATTCCTAGGACTAATCCAAGGCCTTGAGTCATCATTGTCATCATGCCTGTGTTGGATCCTCTTTTGTGGTAGGCATAAAGATTTTGTCTTTTTATAGGGCTCTTCTCGCCATTGAGGAGTATAAACTTCATCATCACTATCAGAATCATAATCCATCTAGCATTCACAATCAGAATCACATATAGATATCTACATCCCAAATTAAATGGCCATTAACATGGTTAACATATGTTTCACATCCATCGGGGTGGATATAGTGGATTAGAGGACAATCAACAACTTTTACATGAGAAAAGGTTAGACTAATCATTATGATTAGGCCAAAAGAGCGTTTGGATGATTCTAGGAGCTCTTCTCTGGGTTTGTTGAAATGGATTTTATGGTTCCATCTTTCAAGCTTTTTAAAATAGGAGTGGTAGTATGAATGGAGCATTAATGAAGAGTATGGAACTCCTTCTCGTAATTTGTGATCCACTATATAATCATTAATTTTGCCAACTGTTAGGATGGAAACTACCGTGGAATTTGGATGATAGTGATCTCATTTTGAGATATGTCAGCTACCATGTATATAGCATCTCGTGTAGAGTTAAGAAAGTTTAGATCTAAGGTATGGTTATGTAGTCTGTAGATGATCTGGTGGTGGAGCGTGGCCATGATGGTGGTAGGGTCTTGATCTGCTCTAACAATTTAGACCTGGACTTTTAACCATGTGGGTAATGTCAGATTATCAAGTTTGATGTTAAAATATGGTGCGATCATTATGATGACACTTTTATTATTAATAGTGGTCAAGAGGGTACCAATTAAGGCATTTTGGTACGATGTCTATGTCGTATCTAGGAGAGAAATTCTAGCTATTGCTGGAATTCATTTTTTGCCATGTAATGTCAAGACCATCCGGATAACACCTACATAGAGATGAGTGTAACCTTGGTCTATCCATAATGGGATTAACTTAGAGGAGAACTCCAAAGTTACATATTGAGGCCTGTGAGTAGAGATTAAAGAGCGAATACTCCTTGTAAAGGATTTGGATACGTGATATATACTATATAGGCTTAGCAGAGGTAGTTAGCTTTCATGGATTTTTGTGTCTTCAGGTAAGTGGGTAATTTCTACACGGTTTTTTATTTTATGGGATAGAGTTTTCTTAAGATGAGAGGGAATCTGTCCTAAAGAAAGGATATAAGAGAAATGAACTTGGTTGGAAGAGATCGAAACTTTACTCATGCTTATCTGGGCCTCTATGTACTCATTTTTTATCAACAATAACCTTACCATTGTCACTTGAAAAGCATTTGACTATGATAATACAGTGATACCCTAGCTAGAGGGATATGGGGATAATAAAAGACCAACGACGATATTATAGAATAGATTTGTAAAAGAGCTCTAAGATACATAAAGAAAACTAACAAGTAAGACCCCAGGTATGCTAGTTAAGACACAAACCCTTTCTTCTCAATGGCATAAACTCTCAAGGCCTGCCTTTTAGGATCTAAGTTAATCAATCTTCCTCGTATAACTCATAACTCAAATAGGATCATAAGTCCTACACTTTTTTATGCACATGATCCTTATAGAAAGGCAAGTGCAGAGCATACCTGTATCTTTATATGACAAAAGTAAACTTATTGAAGACTTAAACTTTTAGGGGAGAGAGAGATCTAGAGAGAAGCTGTAGGGAAACACACAATTGTTATGATAGTAATATCTTAGATACAATGAAACTTCGTTTCAATAGAAGAAGTACCTTGCTTATATAGGCAAAGGAACTTACGAAAGATAAAAGTTTCTAGATAAGATCAATGTCATATCACACCTAACGGATAAAAACAACATCACATAACCTATTCTAGATAAGAACAACATCACATCAACTATAGATAAAAATGATGTTACCTCTCATAGTAATCATATAAGAACAATTTCATATTACAGAGACACATAAACATAAAGACAAACAATATTAAATAAAGGGACTCACAATAGTATATGGAATTGTAATCATCATCCCCGTCAGATAGGTTATTGCCACAATCGTAGACTGGACAAGAAAACTCCTCTACTTATACTGCTAGTATCATCATTGTTTGTTCTCCGTCTTTTACTAGGGATCGCTTCTTTAGTGCGTAATTTTTGCAAAATTTTATTGAGCTCCTCTTCATTGATGATAGAAATATCATCATTAGGATCTTGAGCATCTTGGAAGGAGGAGATTGGGTTCTGAGATGGTCCAGCAGTATCTAGGCTAGAAGAAACTTGAGTTTGATATGGTCCAACAGGGTCAAAGTCCAAATCTATTAGGTTGTCTAGGATGTCAAAGTTTGATATTTTGGGTTCAATAGGAACAAATTCTCCTGAGTAGAGTCCAATAGATGTAGAGATAACTGGGGGTGTATGCTTAGGAAAATTGTTTTTGTCCTTAAGAAAATCTTGAAAGTTTTTAAAGACATTTGCCTTGTACCTTGGCCATTGGAGTGAGGTATGCTAGAAGAAAACTTGATTATTAGAGTAAGTTGCTCCAATATGGGCTGTGTTGTATGGTTGATGAAGAATAAAGAAGCAATGAGTAGATTTCTTTCTAATGGAGTCTCCCATAACCTATATCGTTCAATGATTTGTCAGAGTTTCATCCTCTATTGCACTAGTGGTTGATACCATTCAAGGAAGGTCCACATGGGGGAACTTTCATTTTCTCTAACACACAAGTGTTAATAGATTTGTAAGGGAGGAAGGGTGATAGCACATGTATAAAAGGCAGAAAGTGCCCATAGGTACCATGCCGCATTTTCTGAAAGTGAACCACTGATAAAGAACACATTAAGGTATGATGCTTGAAAGTTGAACAAGGAGGGGTAGCAAGATAGTTTTAGTTGGCTGAGGAAGAGGTGGAGATAACAAAACAGGCTTAGTAATGAAAGAAAGCCTATCTCATTAATAGTAGTGGGTGTACCTACAATAGGAGGGAAGAACTTCTTTATTCTTGCAGTGGTAGGCAAGTCAACCATTGAGAGGGGGAAAGGGATATTTCTAGAGGGAGTGATAAGGCTACTATGCTTTTAAGGCCGAGAGAGGAAATCAGCTAAGATGTTATGGTGGCCTTTGATGTGGTCGACTATGAATTTATATTGGGAGAACCAATCTTTCCAATAAAACAATTGGCTTTCTAGTAGCAATTTTCTGTTTGGATCTAATATCTTTGGAAAGGACATATTGTCTATTTCTACTATAAAGAGATAAGGGTTAAGGTAGAAATTAAACTTTTTATATACCTCTTTTGACTACCAAAATCTCTTTGTAGATTGGATGATAATGCCTTTCCAATTGTTTAAAATTGTTTAACTTGTCTACTAGCATATCCATAATAGAATCTTTTCCCATCAATTTCTTTTATTAAGATTACTTCTCAGAAATCTCCATTAGCATCAATCTATAAGATTCGTTTTCCTTTTTCAAGAATCTTCAGTAGAGGTGGATGTTGATTGATCTTCTTTAATTGTTGAACTTCCTTTGTCTGATCTAGACCCTATGGTGGTGACTTTTTCTTTAATAGTTTTGATGGTTGGCTAACATGCTTTGACACGTGAGGGATAAAATCCTTAATATAATTTATGATTCATAGAAACTATTGTATCTACTTAACAGTGAGATTAGTACTTAGGAATTTTAATATTTCACTAACTATATGTGGGTCAGGCTGGTAGAAGCCATTGTGAAATTTCATACCTAAAATGTCAATATGGGTTGAACCTATTTGCTTTTACAGGTCGAGAGCATAATCTTATATCTCTTTGTGAGATCCAAAAATTGTTGCAGTAGGACTTGATGCTCTTCTTGGTTTTGAGAGTAAAGCAAAATGTCATCAATATAAATTAGAACTCTGGATAAAATACTATCATAGATTTTTGTCATAACTATTGAAACAATGATGGGGTGACTTTTAGTCCTAATGACATGATTGTCCACTAGTACTGGGCATTAGGAATGCAGAATGTTGTCTTGTGTAGATCTTTTGGATCAAGATATTTCTTTTTTCCACATAAAATGTTTGGCATGCCCAATTTGTTTTGGTTGGCTCAATTAGTCCTTACTTTAAAAGTATATCACATTCTTCTTATGTCATCTTTAAGTCATCTAGATTCATTCCTGGATGAGTGAATTTTGTTCGATTAGTGTCTTTCATTTTTCTTAAATGGTGATTGGACATAGAAATCTGAATTTTACCATAAAGGATGTGGGTCCTTAAATTGATTATGGCTTTCTGAGTAATACTGTAAAAGTTGATCTCTGATATATTCATATCTAGAAGGAATTGATCTCTGATATATTCATATCTAGAAGGAATGTCTTGTAGTTTGAATATATTGCGATCTTCAGTGTACTTCCAAAAATCATGTTTGTAACGAATCCCTTTTGGCAAAATCTATAACTTTTTTGCTTGCCAATAAACATCCATCCCAATAAGTATGTTAGGACTTGGAAGAATGCTTCCTAATATTTTTGTCCAAACAATAAAACTTGGGAAGAAATTGATTCCATTCCTTCTCTTTATGATAAGATCTATCTTGAAGGATTTGCCATTTGCTGCAGTAAAGTATTCTTCATATGGTTGCCTATCTTCTGTAGGAAAGATATGGGGCTTCATTACGCTTCTACATGAGCTTAATATTAGTCGAGTTATCGAAGTCCCCAAAATAATTCCAATTCTCCAAACTTTTGTAGTAGTCGTAGAACTAGGTCGAATCCCTAGAGAACTAAACAACAGCTTCTTAATTTCAAGTAATAAAAGTAAATGGGGGTTTGATTAAATAACTAATTAACTAAAATTAATACGAAAACAAATTAAATCAACTTAATTTAAATATGAGAAAGTCAAGATTACCAAACTTCTATTCAAGGGAAAGATTTCATCTAATTGTAACATTGATTATTGGTTTAAAATAGAATATTTTCATGATTCAAGCTGTTAGTCCGAAACATATTATGATAGCCGTAATAAGTCTCAATTTTTCCTAAATTAATTGGTTCAAACCTAACATCCAAACCAAAACTTATCATCTATTGACAGGGTATGATAGCATTCCATATCAAATAAATGATAGCAATAAGCTCCACAAAAAAGACTAAACCCTAAATTAAATAATCGAGATAGTTGTAACTATTCAATTTAGTTTTCTTGTTTATCATAAGTTAAATATAGAAATTTATAAATAACATATTTGTTACTTGTACCATTTCTTCATGACAATTACAAATTATTGAATTTCTGGATGGCAATAGAATATTCAAAATCAAATTAAATTGTTAGATTAATAAAATATTAATCATTCATAAATTATGAGAACTCAAAACAAGAAATACTTGAATTAAAACATAAATAAAAGTTGAGAGCACAAAACCTCACAAGGTTACAACTAGAATATCAAATCTCCTTGAATCAGAACGATTGAGTTTAGCCACACATGGCTTTTACTCCAATAAAAAAATAGAAGAAAGACCAAGAATTGCGAAAAAGTAAGAAGAGAGAACATTTTTCTGTTGTGAGGAATGTCCCTCTTATAGGATTTTCTAATCTAATTATAATCTAACTCTAACTTGAAAAGATGTCTATCTAAAATGAATTCAAATCCCTAGGTGATAAGGATAAGGATAAGGATAAGGCGAAGTTTTCCAGTCAAACTCCAACTCTTCAAGTGATCAACCTTATCTACTATATCAATCTCTTCACTTTATCCAAAATTGTCATTATCATCAACAAAGCCCCAATTTGATGCAATCTCTACTTTTCATCTCCTAAAATAAAACAAACGTTAATTTTAATATTTAAGCAAAAAAATAAATTCAAAACAAAGGAGATAATATCAAATAATATGTCAAGATGAGATCTTATCATATATCCATGTAACCAATGGCAGGAATTGGTTTGTGATACCTTTTTAGGAGCAACTAGAGCTTGACGTATGGTTGTGTGACTATTGGCCTTTTGGGCTCTATTGCATCATGTACATTAGGTCATCATCTTCTTCTTTAAGAGAAGAGGTTTCATCACCAGAAGATTTGCTATAAGGGATTGCAAACAGAGTCTCTTTATCTTCACTAAATTGTTCCAAAAAAAGAGACTCGATGTCTTCATCATCTCTAATGGGCATCATGGCTTCCCTGGATTATAGGATCTTCATATCTTTTTTTTTAATTTTTAGGGTAGTTTTTGCATAGTGGTTGAATTTTCCACAAATATAACATTAGTTTGACTTTCTAACATCAGAAGCACACCTTCTAAATAATCTTATTCTCTTTTTCTTCTTTCTGTTGAAAGGATGACTTCTCAACGGTTTTCTTCTTAAGTGTTTTCCCTTCTTTATATGAAAGCACATTTCTTCGTATCTTTGCATTTTATCTTTAAGTACGACTTCTTGCACGTTTTTTTGAGTTGAGGTCCACCTTTTAGCATAACTTTGAAGGACATATATTGCTCACATAATTTATCTAGTGTCACCAAAGCTAATCGATATATTTCTTTTGAGAGATTCAAACATATCCCTGTGAAAGGAATTGATTTTTCTTTATAATTCAGGTTGCAACTCATCATGAAAGGAAGCAATGAATGTGTATTAAAGATTGACATCATTGAAGCCATTGAGCATATAATCTTTTTCAAACATTCTTCTAAAATGCCTTTATTACACTCACAAACCCTCTAGGAGGATATGCAAGTGTTACACAAAACAGTATGGAAACCTTTCAAAATATACTAAACATTAATTACAAGCATTCCCAAAAACTCAAGCAAACGTATATTACCTTTCATTAAAAGTTGTAGATATATCTTTCTAGTTTAATATGAATTTGACTTCATCTAATTTAGATACCTACAGGGCAAGATATGTCTAAAATATCGATATCTATCCAGTGCAACTACATTTCCTAACTAGTTTCCAGCCTGTATCTAAGCTCAATTCTTTCCTAATTTAGTATATAATTGATCCATTTCAAACATCAAATGACACATGTTATAACAGAATACCAAGTTTATAATTCCCTTACCTCTTTAAACTTTCAAATTCAACTCTAAATAACTAACTATTACAGCCCCTTCTAGGCAACTCATACACTTCCAAAATCAAAATGGATGTAGTGTGATTTTAACACCCAAAGTACATCAGCCTAGAAAATCACATGAGATAGCTTCTTCATGCAGCATATGGCAAGGAGTTTAATGTGACAGTACAACAAAAGCAAAGTAAAATTCAGAGCAAGGAAGAGAGATCATTTCAATGAAGAGAAGAGAGTCAAATGAAGACTGCCGAAGTTTCTTTAGAAAGGCTTGACACCTAAGCTGCTAGGCGTCTTCATTAAACATTAACACATGTCTCCAATGCATGATGCCCATTTGCCCTTCATATAAGCTGCCAAATGTCTCCAACATGTCAGGCCATTTTTCACACAATGAATGATGCCACTTGTCCTCATATTATGCTGCCAAATGTCACACATTTAATGATGCCAAATGTCAATGATTCATAGGCTTAATCATACTAATCTAAATTTAAATTCATCCAACTTGGATACCTACAGGGCAAGATATGTCAAAAATACCGATATCTGTCCTATGAAACTACACTTCCTAAATAGTTTCCAGCATGTATCTAAGCTCAATTCTTTCCTAATTCAATACACAATTGATCCATTTCAAATATCAAACGACACATGTTATAACAGAATACCAAGTTTATAATTCCCTTATCTCTTTAAACTTCAAATTCAACTCCAAAAAACCAACTATTACATCCCGTTCCAAGCTACTCATACACTTCTAAAATCAAGATAGATGTAGCACAATTTTAACATCTAAAGTACATCAGCCTAAAAAATTGCATGAGATAGCTTCTTCATACAGCATATGGCAAGGAGTTTAATGTGATAGTACAATAAAAGCAAAGCAAAATTCAGAGCAAGGAAGAGAGATCATTTCGGTGGAGAGAAGAGAGTCAAATGAAGACTGCCGAAGTTTCTTTGAAAAGACTTGACACCTAAGCTGGTAGGTGTCTTCATTAAACATTAACATTTGTCTTTAATGTATGATGCCCATTTGCCTTCCATGTAAGCTGCCAAATGTCTCCAACATGTCAGGCCATTTGTCACACAATAAATGATGCCACGTGTTCTTATATTAGGCTACCAAATGTCACACATTGAATGGTGCCAAATGTCAATGATTCATATGCTTAATCATACTAATTTTTATGTACTAACTTAACTTGTCACTTGATAATTTTTCTAGTCCAAATGTACATTTTAATACCTCAATTCTCTAATGGCTACAATTAATTTCAATTCACTAACTCTGGTCCATAAAACCCAAAATTCAAGTCACATGTCTTTCACTTTCAAGTCATAGCACAATTTTAACTCATATCATACATGTACTTTCATAAATATGTAACATTTCATCTAGGGTATATTTTGGGGCCTTACAGCTTTTGTAAATCCTTTTGTTTCATATAATAACACTTCATTTCGAAGTATTCATGAATGAGTTAAAAATCACCAATAAAGTTTTTATGAATCATTCCTAACAAGGAACTATTTTTTTGACAATTGTTAGACTTGCATAGGCCTGTATTCACCAAGGTTTTGGAACCATTCTTTTAAAGTTCTTGTCATTTTGGAGACAAATTCAATTAAGATGTCTTTGAGGGACATATCTGGCCTTGACATTTAAGATCTATCCAGGCGCTAAATTTATGGAGTCAAACTCTCCATTTTGTTGGTAGAACGTCAACAAAAGTGAATCATGGACCTGAAGTAGGTTTGTAGACAGGAGTTACTTATAGTCTTACTGGTTCAATCATGGACTCAATGTCATCAATCTCAAGTTCAACTTCTGTGTCAGAAGATTGTGGAACAATCATCATCATTTGAGATATCCAAGTAACAACTGTAAGTTGTTATGAGCTTTTCGAGTTTTTTAGGAAAGAATTGGAATCTTGACTATCGGTTTGACGGTTAAATCTATCTGGTATTGGTTGAAGGATAACTATAAATTCTTTATTGGGCATGGGTTCTTTGGCTTTGTCCAAGGAAGGTCTTTCTTTTAGTGGAGAAGGTGATGGTGTTTATGGAGGTTTAGAGCTTGACGAAATATCTTTTGTTGGCGGTTTTGGCTTGAAAGACTTTAATGTTTTTGAAAGGGCTTGTCTAAACAACGGATAAGACATTTTGAAAAATTTTCCATATTTAGTAGTGTCAAGATTGGATTGGTTGTTATGTATGGGTCTGGTGACTGAAAATATTGAAGGATATAGATCATATACAACTTTGGATTTTAAAAAATAATTTAATATTATATCCCTGGATTTATATGAAAAATAATTCAACATTAATTTCAAAACAATTAAGATCTTTGACTATAATTTAAAAATATCTTTAAAATGAATAAAATTATGAGCAAATTTACCTTTTACCAAATAGGGTTTTATAAAATAATTTATTGAGATTTTTTTTATGAAAACTCACTATTAGATTATGAAATTTAATTTCCCAACTATTCGTTAAATATTACTCTCTTTATCTACCTAAAAGGTATTTTCATATATAAATTTATTAATTCCAATTTATAGTTTGCGTCTTTTTTACCAACTATTCGATTTTTTGTTTTTGTTTTTTTTTCACACATTTGATGGCAAGTCTTACTTGAAATTGAGGGTAGGATTATGTTCACAAAGTATCCCGAATCAATTATATAAGAATTGAGCTTGAGTCAACTATTGCTAAAATGACTAAAACTAATTATTTGGATACTTGACTCTTACTATTTATAAACATTTTAATATTTTCATGTTTAGTCAATATATGATACTCTAGCACTCCCTTTTAAGTGTAATTGGGACTGCCAGACCAGGTCACTGAGACTGGAGATCTAGACAGACAACCATTGGCTCTGATGCTATATAAGAATTAGATTTGAGTCAACTATTACTAAAATGACTAGAACTAGTCATTTGAATAATTAACAATTTATGTTTAGTCAATATGAGATACTGTAACAAATTAAAATGTCAAAATCAAAGAAGAATTAAATATGAACTCTGTCTATTTTAAATAAACTTCACCGTCACTGTCAGGATGAATATGGTTTTTATTTAACTATATCACCTTAGACCTTTTTAAATAAAGTTCAACATCATTGTTAGGTTGAATATGATTTTTAGTTAATTATATCACCTTAGACCTTTTTAGGTTGAATATGATTTTTATTTAATTGTATAACCTTAGACTTTTTTGACTGCATCATTTAAAACTCCCCAGTAAATTGAATGTGCGTCGTCGCCTGGAATCAATTATTGTTAGGAAAAATATAGGTGATTATTAATTTGATGAAACATTATAATGAGTATTATAAATTTAAATTATTTATTAATATATATTATTTATATCAAAAAAGAATTAAATATCAACTCTTCCTATTTTGAATAAATTTCATAATCATTAGGTTGAATATGATTTTTTATTTAATTATATCACTTTGAATCAACTAAAATTTTATAATCAAAGAAGAATTAAATATGAACTCTTCCTATTTTAAATAAACTTCATCGTCATTATTAGGTTGAATCTTATTTTTATTTAATTACAGCCTTATTTGGCAATTAACTAATTGCATTAGCTGTTAATAATCCTATCAGTGGTTAGCTGACAATATATTAATATAGTTGATTTGACCAATAAATAATATTAGCTATTTATTAAAGATGTTTAATAAAATTAACTGTTTAGTATCAAGTTTTTATGTGCAAAATGACTTATAAAGTTATGACTTAAAAAAATTATAAGGAATTGAGTATTATATCTTAGTATTTTTTTTAATATTCTCCTAAGAATTTATGCTTACGTTTTAATTAGCTTCAGTCAGTCAGTTAAAATTAAATAAATTAAAACTTATTTGCCTACGTTCAAAATAAAAAATTATTTAAATTAATGTTAGAAACTAATTGAAAATGTAGTAGCTAATAGGCATAAAACTTATTTTTAATTATATGAAAATCTAATCCCTTAATAAACTAGCCTTATCTTATAACTACAACCAAAAAAAGATTTTAAATAATTGTGTCTATTAAAATTAGCATTAGAATAATTTTTAGACATAATAACTATTTGTAAAAACATTTTTATGTTTAAAAAAATTTAAATATAAAATTATATTTTTAATTAAAGCTTTAATTCTTCTTAATTAGAAAATTTAGTCTAGGTATGAATAATTACAATGAATACGACTTGAAACTTGAAACTTTCGTACCAACCTAATCTTTGAATATAACATTATATTTCTATCTCTATTTCTATCTTGCTCCTCTCATCTCTTGTAATTTGTAATAACTTTTGGACTTATTCATCTTTTAGTCCCTTGAGTTTTTAAGCGCTAGAAGAAGTGCTCCTTATGAAAACGTTTTCAAAAACAGTGGATTGAGTTTAATCCGCTAACTTAATTACCTAATTATTAAATATAATTATCAGTGATTTGATATCATTAAACAATTAAATACTTTTCAATTTGTCAAAAAATAACTAATAAGTCATTTAAACAAGGCCTATGTCACCTTAGACCTTTTTAGGTTGAATATGATTTTGATTTAATTGTATGACCTTAGACCCCTTTAACTGGCACCATTTAAACTCTGAGTAAAATGAAAATGCATTATCACTTGGAGTCAATTGTTACTAGGAAAATTATGGTGAGTATTATAAATTTAAAACATTTATAAAGTACATATATATATATATATATATATGATGGCTATAAATTTTAATAAATTAATAGTTAAAATTTGAATACTTGTTTTTCTTTTCTAATTTTATAAAAGCTAATAAAAACTTATTAGTTTATTATAAATCATATTTAAATTATTTAATTATTTAGTCAAGTTTAACCAAGAGATAAGTAGAAATTATAACACATTTTACACCTTTATTTAATATTATTTTAAATCATTTATATAGTACATTGAACGAATAATATTATATTTTATTATTATTAATTTAGGATGTTTAGTTTCATATTTTATCTAAAAAGGGATTAAAATATATTAAATATTTTTTAGGTTTAATGGAGCTCAAGGAAGCAAACAAAAACACAGCTACAATCCACGCCAAAACGCTACCAACCAGAACAAGAAGGATAGAAACGACACAGTAGCAGGAGAACACTCCAGAAGTAGAGAAAAAGGCAAAAAGCAAGGACAGTATTATGCCAACGGCTTAATCCAAAGGCGCCTTTTAGAGTTAAAAGACAACAAAAAAATCAATTTTCAATTTCTTTCCCTTTAACTTATTTATTTATTTTATTGTATATAGCTATTCATTTTCATAAAAAAATCAAAATATTTTTGTTATTTTATCTGTTTTGTTTTGCTTGTATGTTCCTTTTTTCTTTTTGCATTTAGTTGTTACATTAAGAATAATGTAAAGTTTAAGTGTAAGGGAAGAATATAAAGAAATAACTTTATGCATTTTATTTATGAAAAAATTAGGAATTTGGATTGCTTGTTTAGGTTTGTTGGTTTTAACATTATTTTGTTTGCATGCATTTAATTTTTATCGTCATAAAAAAAATAAAGAAGGAACAAAAATTTTTAAGGTTGATAGATAAGCAAGTTGCTTAGGGTATTTTCTTTAACATGATAAGTTTTAAAATTCTTTTGTTTAATTTTAGTTCACACTTAAGAGAATTAATCCTCATTTCATAAATTCATTAATTTAGTTTATGAGCAGTTGAAAGTCTTATTTTAATTTTACATACATGGCATTAAGGTCAAACTTTTACTCAATTTAAAAATGTCCAGTATCTTTAGTGATTTTAACACTATAAAAAAGGTATAAAATCTGCGACGTTTTATTGTAAAAACGGCACAGATTGTATAAATTTTTTGTGACATTTTTTATACATCAAGAAAAGTTTAAGCTTAAAAATGTCGCAGATTTGGAGAACTTATTGAGACTTTTTATTATTAAAATGTGGCCAAATAAATACCGCAATGTTTATCTGAAGAAAACGTTGCAGAAGTTTTCATAAAGAAATTAAAATGATTGAGTTTAACTAATTTTTGGGTATCGTTTTGAACCCAAACATTTTCTTCAATCGCGCCTCCCACTCTATGTGCTCTCAACGTATATAGCTCCAAATCTCCCTCTCAAAGTCGCCCCTGCTCCTCCGCGCTCGTGGATTCCTAAGGTACATTCCGATGCCCACTGCTCTTTTATCTTCCTGTTTAATTTGCTAAAGCTCGAACTTTCTCTGGTGGGTGTTGGTTTAATTTAATATTTGAAGCTCAAAAATGAAATACCCACGAATCTCCTCTCTCTCTCTCTATGTGTTCTTTGATTTTGTTAAATTTTAAATCATTCTTAGGCGGGTCTTGTTTGAAATGACTTTTCCAATGGGTTTTAGCTAGCTTCGAACATTATCAATTGTTAGTAAAGGCCGTCGAGTTTCTGGTATTGTGAACTTCACTTTGTATACTCTGATATAATTGTACACCACATTTTCATTTGTTCATATTTATACTTGTTTATTATTGCATGTAGTGGCAATATCATTGTTGCTATATTTTGTTATCTATCTATCCATTAGTAGTTTCCTTCTTGAGATGAAATTATTTGCTAATGTTCGTTTCATTGCTCTAGCTCATCATCAGCTGGTGTTTTTCCAGAACTAAAGATTGGCCCTCTTAACGATTGTAGAGGACTTTTTTTGAAGTAATTTGAATGCTGTCACAGATTTCAACACAGAAGTACTGGATCTAGTATGACAATTGTGCATTTTATCTTATGCATTTCCAAAGTTTTGTACTCTTCTCTTGTGTGGCAAAATGCCTTATTTTGTTGTAGTGTATAATTTTCTTTTTCTTATGGAAGAAATTTTTGAATACTATTAAATGAATTAACATAAAAGTTATTTATGTTTTTGTATTTGATTTTGAGGAGTCCTCAAGATTCTAACCAATGACTTTAGGATATCATCTTTTCTGTTTAAGATTTGCAGTGTATTAGCTACTACACAAGGTACTATTGTTGGACTGTTGAGCACCTAGTAATAGCTACTCATCATCATAAGGAATAAGTGTCAAATAATGAGATTATTGGTCACCCTTTCAATACAAAGGTTTAAAATCCTAAGAAGTAAAGATTTGAACATAATAAACATGTTTGATTAGTTTATATGGTGCAAATTATTTTGGCTGTGGAATTATTAAACATGGTTGAGGATGCGATGTAGATCAATTTTTTTCAAATTCGTGAAGATGTCTAAAACAAAAATAACCCTCAAAATTTTGACAAAATTTGAAAAGAATGGAGAAGTTGCATAGGATGACTCGAATGGGATTAGATTTCAGATGAGAGTTGCATAAATTTGTACAAACATTTGAATGTCAAACTTTCCTAAATAATATATACATATGTGGAATTTTCACATAAATTCTGGAAAGAAAGTCATGGTTACAATACCATAAGAATAAAGAGTTCACACAGTCAACATGCTTTCATTTTTTACATCGTCTTATTAGCCTCACCACTTTTGAGGATAAGGGTGGTCACTCAATGCAATTTGTTTTAGATATGGTGCTTAGTAAAGAATCAACAATACAACTTGGCCTTCTATTTTTAAGTTATTTATAAGCAATAGAGATAAGAAAATGGGTTTCGATATAAAGAATCATATATATGATGCCTACAAAAAAATTACATATTTTTGTACGCTTCCTTTTATGACCGTATTATATACAACGTCTAACCTTAACATTGAGTTATGTAAGACATGAGGTTATTGAAGGCCATTAAGGGAGAGTATACTTTAAATGGTATTAAAATTATTGAGGTAGGTGGTGATGATGAAAGGGTTGATGATTATAAGGTAGATAAGACTATTAAGCAGTTAGTAATAGTTGTTCACCACTATATGGAATAGGTGCTCAACCAACAAGATTGTTGGCAATCATTTCAACAGAGAAGGTCAATTTAAAATGTTTTATATCCTAAGAAGTAGAGATTTGAACCTAATAAACATATTTGACTATTTTCTCCAATGTAAATTGGTTAGCTAGGAAAACGTTAAATACGGTTGAGAATGCAGGGTGAAGCATATGCTAATATAGTAATAGCATATGCTAAGAAGATCAAAATATATCTTTCTTGGATAGATTAGTATATTAATTAAGGCCACTATTGTATATATATAATACTATAATCAATTGTGGGAAACTTTTCATTTAACTTTTCATTTGTTCCGGTTTAAGTCATAGGTGATCAATCGACTGTTACTGTCATTTCTATATATTGTTTCTTCTAATTAAATTCTAACCTAGCTAATAATATACATCTTGTTTCTGATTTTTCTCTTAACCTAAAGAGTAACTACTCCATTCCGTTTGGTTTTGTTCAACGAGATACAACTTCCATCTCCTTAAGGCTAAACTCCTACATGTTAATATCGTTATAACTTATAGAAAGTTTTTTCAAGTGTTAATATCGTTATAACTTATAGTGATTAGGGTTTTACTCATCATGATTGTTACAAGAGCCTAGAATCATTGAATGATTAGCTACTTTATCATAAACATATGGTAATTACCATAATCGTTATTAGTGTCAATTATAGTCTAGCGTAATGGTACTTGTGCTCAATCTAGCTACAATTACTGCAATAATTCATAACTACATACCTTCGGCGTCCATTGTGACAATATATAAGATAGATTCCTCCTGAAGGTTAAAGAGATAATCTATGTATCATCCCCTTAATTTATATATGAGTAAACTAAACAAAAGAAGATTTATAGTCTAATAAGTTATCGCCATAGCCTTTTGAATAGTAGGTAATACGATCTTGCAATAAGTGTATATAATCATGCAAGATCACGTTATTATGCCAACTTGTTGCTTGTATTTTATGTGTAAATTAAATTCCCACTAACATAGCATAATGTTCTCCTTCTTATATTAAATTAATAGGTATTTTTTACTTTATGGATAAGAGTTGGATGAACAGTGATAGGGTTTCTCATGAATACATTGATGGAGTGAGAATATTTATGAATTTTGTGGTGGAAAAAACGGCAAAGATTGTGAAATTTCATGCCCTTGTACTCATTGCATGAATTGTTATATAAGGTCTCAAATGAATGTTTTTGACCATTTAATGAGATTTGGTATGGACCAATCATACAACTGCTAGGTTTTACACGGTGAAATGCTAGAATATAGATTTATCTCTAGGGAAGAAAGGCTTGACAATGCAAATGTAGACATTGATGGGACGGGCAATGATATTAATGAGGGTGATTGTGATGAGATGATGGCATGCAAGATTTGCTTCATGATGTGGATATTTTCTTAAATGATTTCCCAATTGATCAGGATGGAAGTAGTCGTCCTATAGGCGTTAGAGATTCTATTATGGGTGCCTTTCATTAATTGTTGAGTAAAGCAACTGAAGAGTTGTACCCTGGATGTACAAACTTTTCAAAGTTGTCGTTTTTAATAAAGTTGTTTCACTTGAAAGTATACAACAAGTGGAGCAATAAGTCATTTGACATGTTACTTGCTCTGTTGGGGGATGTATTACCTAATTGTGAAACTTTGCCAAAGTCCTATTATGAAACAAATCAATTTCTACGGAGCCTAGGTTTGGGTTATGTGTCAATACATGCATGTAAATACGATTGTTCCCTATTTTGGAAAGAGTATGGGGACTTGCAAAGTTGTCCTAAGTGTGGAACATCAAGATGGAGAATTAATGATGACAAGGGTAAGAAGATACCTCATAAAGTATTGCGGTACTTTTCATTAACGTCCAGACTACAACGATTATTCATGTCAAGTAAGATCGTTAAACAAATGACTTGGCATAATGATAGGCCTAAAGGTGACGGTAATACCATGGTTCATCCTTCTAATGGAGAAGCTTGAAAGAGCTTTGATGAGCTATATCCTGAGTTTTCCAGAGAACCATGTAATGTTAAACTAGGCTTAGCAGTAGATAGATTCAATCCACATGGCAATTTGTCACTTTCATATAGCGTGTGGCCTATTGTTCTCTTAGCATACAATTTACTCCCTTGGATGTGTATGGATGAGTCATTTTTTATGCTATCGTTGGTTATTCCAAGCCTGAAAGTGGTTGGTCGAGACATTGATGTTTATATGAGACCATTAGTAGATGAGTTAAATGAGTTATGGGAAGATGGTTTTGATGTAGTTGATGTTTCAATGGGAGAAAATTTTTGAATGCATGCAGCTTTAGTGTGGACTATTAATAACTTTCCAGCCTATGGTACTATTTTTGTATTGGACCCCGAACTTTTCTCGAAATTTTGAAGTATAAATTGACATTAGATGAGAAATTTGTCGTGAATTTATTTATGTGAAAAGAAAAAGAAAATTTAAGAATGTGAATGGTTATATGAGATTAAGATAAGTAAAATGT
>JANIJH010000006.1:69659679-69679019 GCA_024520975.1 Erythroxylum areolatum | reverse complement strand
TCACCATTGAGCCAATTGGCTCAATGGTGAGAGGCGTGCTTGTAAAAGCCTCAAAACCTTGAGGTAGGGTGTTCGAATCCCAACCAAAAAGGACAATACTGATTTGTGTTGGATGCCGTGGTATAACCCGCAAACACCCGCCGCGGTATAATCCGCAAACACCTACAGGTGGGGGGTGGGGGGTGGGGTCCAACACAACAACTACTACAAGATCTTATTATCCTTTTAGATTCAACAATTTTGTTATAGAGCTAACTAGTTTTTAAGAAAGTATATGGAAAGCACTGAGATATAATATTAGCAGTATTAAACAGTATGTTTATATGAAGAAGATGTGGCTTATTAAGTAGGAGATGAAACTATTGTATAGTGTTAATATTGGCAACACACATCACCTAGTCAAAAGTGCAAAGAAGGATTTGGAGAATATTCATCAGGCTATTTATAACAATCCTTATCAGCAAATTCTAAAAGTTAGAAAGAGAAGCCTTGCACAATTACACTCAAGCTCTTCTTTTTGATTATTTGCTTATGATAAAGAGCTAGGGTGGATTAGATGAAATATGGAGATAGAAACACCTTGATATTTCATAAAGTCATTGTTTAAAGGAAAGCTACGAACAAATTATTTCCTTCAAGCACAATAATACACTTCTTAACTCTCAAATCTAGCTTGTTCAAGGGGCCTTTTATTAATTTAGTGATCTAATGACCTACTGAAGCACATTATTTCAAGTAGTTCCTTGAGCAGATCCTTAAAGATTCCATTTCACCTCAAGAAGCAGCCATATTATGTAAGCCTGTTACATTTTAGAAGATTGAGGGAACAGTTTCCAATCTGCACCCTCACAAGGCTCTAGGACCAGATGGCTTTAATTTCAATTTCTTTAGGAAAACTTAGTTACTCACTAGAAATCTGATTTCAAAAGCTGTCATGGAGTTTTTCAACAAAGGCTCTCTCCTTAAAGAAATCAATAGGAATTTTATAACCCTTGTGCCAAAGAATGGAGAATTGAATGGTTTCTCTAATTTTATACTTGTTACTTGCTACAATTCCATATACAAAATTCCCTCTGTATCATTGCTCAAAGACTTAGGGTATACTCCATAAGCACATTAGTCCCACTTAAGGAGCTGACATACCTGGCAAAGTAATTGGAGATAACATCTTTTTTCTTTAAGAGCTCATTAGTTCTTACTCTAAGAAGAAAGGTAATCCCAATTGTTGCATCAAGATTGATCTCAGAAAGGTATATGGCAATGCGAATTAGAGCTTCATCATCAATATATATCAAGCTATGGAATTCTTAGAGGTATTTATTTGATGGATTGATCAATGCATAAAGACTCCCACACATAGCATACTAGTGAATGGTCAACCTACCAAATTCTTCAAAAGTAGCAAAGGCATTAAACAAGGGGATCCATTATCTCTATATACTTTTGCTCTAGTCATAGAAGTACTCCACAAGATAATTGAAAGGGTTGTAGAAAGAACAAGAAGTTTTAAAGATCACTCCAAATGTAGTAAGCTTAAACTAACCAATCTTTGTTTTGAAAATGTTCTAATTTTACTTTCTAAAGCAGATGTTATTTCTACCTCAACAGTGATGAAAGCACTAAAACTTTTCAAAGGGCATGTAGGTTACAGGTGAATTGTGCCAAAAACAACATTTATCTTTCAAGGAGGGCAGTTGATAGACACCAATAAATTGGAGATATCAGTGGTTTTATGCGATAAAACCTTCCAATGACATATCTTAGCATCTCATCTCCTCTCATAGAGTGAAATAAACGGACTTTGCATATCTTCTTGACAAAATTCAATCCAAAATCTATTCTTGGAGGTCCAAACACTTTTAAACAACAGGGAAAATTCAACTTATTGCATCTATTTTTAATTCTATCAATATTTATTAAGCTGCTCATTTGGCTTTCCCCAAGTCTATCATAAAAACCATAAAAAAGATATTTGACAACTTCTTGTGGTTTGGCAAAATAGAGGGAACTTATTAAACTAAGACGAAATAGAGTGAAGTCTGCAATCTAAGAAAACAGGGAGGTATGGGGATATGTTCTATTCAAACCATGAATACTATATTACTTAGTAAGAGATTATCGATGTTTATGCATGACAAACAATTTATTTAGTGCACGTGTATTTATAGTTACTTTATTAAGTCCTCGGTAAGCTCTGGTATGGCTATATCATTCTCAATCACCTCCTTTTAATTCTTTTTGGGTTTTTTTTGCTTCTTCTCTTACAATCCCTTATTACAAATTTATTGCATCTTCTCATAGGGGTGTCAATATATCTCCTTTTAACATTATTCGAACTACCTAAATCTTATCTTCTTTATTTTACTATCAGTGTTAGCCACCCCTAATTTATCCCTTACCACTTTATTACTGACCTTATCTCTTTTTATAAAGTTCCATATCTAATAAAGAATCCTCATCTCTGCCACCATTAATTACGACTACGTGCTTATGTTATGGGCCAATACTCTATCCTATAAAGTATGGTCGACCTAATTTCTAACCAGTATAATTTAGCTTTTAGCTTGAACGGTATCTTGTTGTCACTTAAAATATCTTTTGTGGTATAACATAAGTACCAATCTTGATCTCCATATCAAATGTAGCCCTACAACTCAAAAAGTTTCAATTTAAGTACTCAGTCTTAGTCCTGCTCAATTTAAAGCTCTTAGACTCTAGCGTATACCTCTAAAATTCTAACTTGTCATTAACATTTTCATTTATTTCATCTACTAAAATAATATCATCGACAAACAACATACACCAAGTCGCATCCCTTTGGATATTCTTAGTAAACTCATCCATAATTACTATAAACAAGATGGAGCTCAATAGGGATCCTTAGTGTAGTTCGATATTGATGGAAAAATATTATAGATCTCCTCCTGTTGTCTTTTCTCTAGTCCTTACACTTTCATATATACCCCTAATAACCAGTATATAGGCAACGTGAACTCCTTTAGCTTCTAAACACCTCCATATGACTTCCTTAAGTAACCTGACATAAGCCTTCTATAAATCAATGAAAATCAAGTATAGTTTCCTCTGTATATCTATATAATACTCCATTAATTGTCTAAGGAGATGTATGGCTTTTGTCATAAACCTTCCTGATATAAAACTAAATTGGTTCTCCAAAATAGGTGTACCCTATCTCATTCTCTTCTCAGTAACCCTCTCCCATAACTTCATGATGTGACTGAGTAATTTAATGCCTCTATAATTGTTATAGGTTTAGATTTCTCTTTTGTTCTTATAGAGAGGGATTGGTGTCATAAGTATCAGCTTATCTAGCATTTTGGTATACTTGAGGATCACATCAAAAAGCTTGACTAACCAAATAAGACCCTTTTGATATGAAATTGCATAATATAAAAAGCTTACTTAAGACATTTCTTGATTCACCACTTGAGAAGAGAAGAACGAAGTTTGTTTCAAGAGATAACCCAACCCTCAAGAACATACATAACCTAATTTAAACAAATTATGAATTGAAGGACACAAGATTGAAAGATGAACAACAGATAAAGATGTCATTAATTGATGAAACAAAATCAATTAGATAAGTTGCATACAAAGCATAAAAATCATGCAATGCATTCTTATTATTCAACAAGAATAATAATAAGGATAAATCTCACAAAATAATGTCATAAAATTGTGTCCCTTAGTGATAATTGAACCTCCCTATATATAGGAGAGGGGTTGATTGAAATTTAAGGAAAAGAAATTATCTTAAACCTATAATTACTTAGCCTACTAGGAAACTAATTTTTAAGAAACAAGAGACCTTATTGGATTTGGTCAAAGGAAACCTACTAATCTTAAATTACTTAACCTACTAGGAAATTAACTTTTAGAAAATAAGAGACCTTATAGGATTTGGTCGATTGTCCCTTACAAAGAAGGAAACCTACTAATAGTAAATTCGGTCATGGGTCTTATTTGTCAAGTTAAGTGGCCCAACTTCTCAAAGACTTATTAAGTGGACTTGCTTGGACTCCTTAATTAAAGCAACTTGGACTTGGGCTTGAGAATGAGCTTCTTTAATTAAATTATTCAAAGCCCCTTACATCCTTTTGGTCCTAGACCTTGTCATAGGTCCAACAATACCTACAACCATATCTCGTTTGAAAAGTTAACGGTGGAATTTAAGTTGAAGACCTCAAACTCTTATCTTGAACACTCGGACCATCAACCCTAGCTTGAAACGCCACTTCGCTAGCCCTTTGATCCGTATCACCTATTCTCCTAAACTCTTTCAGGCCTTTATGGGTATATCATCGGGACCTAATGCACTTCTACTCTTTATCTTCCTCAAAGCTCCTCTAATTTCTTCTCTCGTGATATGCCAACAAAAAGTGAAGGTATTGTATTGCTCAAAGTGCTAAGATCTCTCAAGGAAATATTGTTGTCTCCACCTTCAATAAAAAGCCTTTTGAAATAGCTTTGTCATCTTCTTATGATGTTATTTTCATCCACAAGCACCCGTTATACTTCATTCTTTATACAACAAATTTGATCCAAATCCCTCGCTTTGTGTTCCCTGACTCCCGCCAACTTTAAATATCTTTTTTTCCATCCTTAATTTGCAATCATTGATATAAGTTCTCTTAGGTGATGTCAGCGACATTAACGAAAAACTTAATAGCAAGCAATTTCCACAACAAATTGAATGTTCATGTATTTTATCGTCACTTTTTAAAGTTCAGGTTAGTATTATAAAATTAAGAAAAAATGAACTTTATAATCAACACTTGAAATAAATTGAAAATTTGTATATTTAGTTATTTTTAAATACTTTTAATTAAAATTAGGAAATTGAGTAAGAATTTTAATTTAAAATATAATCAATCTTTTAAAAATATTTTTATTATTTAAAATTACTTTGTAATACTAAAATTTCAAAATAGACTTCTACACTATTTCAAGTCATTTTAACAAATTTTACTATTAAAATTTAGTTATTATAGTTTACAAGGACTTTTATAGTTAATTACATAATAAAATATTATTATTAACAATCAAAATCATAATAATGTGTTAAAAATGATTTGATAAAAATTAATAAAATATTTTATTATTATGAAATAATAATATTTTAAAAATAGAATATACTCATATTACATTTAAGATTTAAAATTAGGAAGCTCATGAGCTGTGGTTTTGAGATTTGTTTTAAGAAAAGGCAGAGAAAGAATCAATGATAATAAACTGGAGTGGAGGTAGGTAAGACTTGAGAGATGGACAGACGTTTGTTTTTACATATTAAAAAGGAATAGATTTCGTTAAGACCAAACACGGTAGTTATACCCGAAAGGCAGCTTGGCCACTTCTCTTTCTATCTCTTTTCTAGTCTTGTGCTGATAGAGAACTGAGCAAGGGGAGAGACAAGTCAACCATGGAGGCAGTGGGCGTATTTAATGGAGCAAGACCTCATCTTTCTACGTCATCCATTCTCCGAGCAACTACTAACCGACCTTCCAACCACTTAACCGGCGCGTTCTCCGCCTCCGCCTCCTCCTCCAAGAAGCTATTTAACCTCCGTTCCAGCGACTTAGCTGCATTTCACTCGCACTGCCCTCAATTTTCTTATTCCATATCAGGTCCTCTTAACGCCAAAACCCGTCGTAGGTCCACTAAGACCCACATCTTCCTCCCGCATTTAGTTGCTTCCATGGTACTCACTTCTTCCCCATCAAAGTTTAGCTTCTTGGGCTGCTTTTTTCAATAAAAAAAAGTTTCTACGATGCTGACTGTAGTTTTCTTGTGTGAAATTGTTAAACCCATTTAATTGTTTGACATTTTCATCTTTATTTGCTTCTTGCGGTTCTCTTTGGTGGAGCCCCATTTGCAATTTCTGACTGAAGGACTGTAAATTTATGTATAGGAACAGGTTGAGCAGACTTACATTATGGTGAAGCCCGATGGTGTTCAGAGGGGCCTTGTAAGTTGCATATCCACGTGATTAATTGTATAATTCTGGTGAACGAGAAAGGTTTTGATTACTCTGGTTCCATTTTTTCTTTGGGGTTCTCTCAGGTGGGGGAAATAATCTCAAGGTTTGAGAAGAAAGGATTTAGATTGACTGGACTGAAGCTTTTTCAGTGTCCTAAAGACTTGGCAGAGGTTTGTGCTTTGTTGATGTTTCATTTGCATTTCATGATAAACCCTAATTAGTCAGTAATGGAACAGTTTTTTAGGGTTCTTTTCAAAAGTTTAATTAAGCCCCTATCGACAATGAAATTGTATTAGTCCTTATTCGTGAAAATGCTAAATGGCATGCATAGAGAATACAGAGGGTGAAATTTAAAAACCTCAAGGGTCAAATTGTCCACTGAGTGTTAATTTTATCCTTTTTGGCAAATGTTGTAGCCTCAAATTACCCTAACTCTGCTTTCTGTTTACAGGAGCATTATAAGGATCTGAAATCAAGGCCTTTCTTCCCTAAACTTATCACATATATAACATCAGGTCCAGTTGTATGCATGGTATGATTTTTCCATGGAGTAAATTTATGAATCTAACAACTTCAATCATTTGTTAAAGTGACAACAATATTTTGTTAACAGGCCTGGGAAGGTGTCGGTGTCGTAGCATCGGCACGGAAATTAATAGGGTCTACAGATCCTCTTCAAGCTGAACCAGGCACAATAAGAGGAGATCTGGCTGTTCAAACTGGAAGGTTAGAAAGCTTAATTACTCAATGATATTGCACCATATCGGTTTGTAAATGTTTTGTTATCGACTTTAATCACTTTTATGACGGAAATTCCTGCAGGAATGTGGTTCATGGCAGTGACAGTCCTGAAAATGGGAAGCGAGAAATAGGTAGTCTTTTTCTGCTCAACGCTTTTCCAGTTTCATACAGCACGAATAATGTTTTGTTCCCATTTAATTGCGTTATTAGCTTTTCGTTGCAATATGTAATTGAAGTCCTGAAAAGCTGTTTTCTGCTGTTGTTATAAGCGAATCAGTAGTCAAATAGGAGATGAAATAATAGATGAATACCTCTTTACGTTAGCCATTGAAACATGTCACGCCTTCATCGAACAAGTTTGCTGTATATGCAGTTTAGAGACAAATTTAAGGCTTCAGTTGAAGACATAAACATCAGGAATCTAAAAAATTGTTCATATATAGACGGTTGATACTATGTTGAGTAACTAAGTTAGCTTTCTGTAATATGTTCAGCTCTCTGGTTCAAAGAAGGTGAAGTATGTCAGTGGACACCAGCACTAGCAGATTGGATAAGAGAGTAATATCAAGCATCTACAGTTATAGAGGCACGAAGCTTTGGAAATTTCCCTTATGGGCAACATTTTTGTATCTAAGAACTATAAATCATTGGAACTTGAATAATTCTGTATCAAACAGAGCATGACATTTTCAATTGGTGGCGATTACAAAGTTTATTTAACGTCCCAGATTCAATAGGTAGAGAAATACAGACAGAGGCTTGACCTTAATAAACAAACATAAATGCGGGACTGTCACTCACTGTCCGTCGACGTTTCATTTACGTCTGGAGAAGAATTCACTTGATTCGTATACTTGGTAAACATCTCAGGAATTGTCCTGATCCGCTGCGTTTCAGCATCAACGGCCATCTCCTCGCCGTCGCTTCTCGAAACGGTTTCCACATCCGCCGCATCCATCTTCTTCTTAGAACCCAATTTCAGCTTAATCAGTGTTGACTCTGCATCGCACAAAAAAAATAGAACAAATTAAAGAAATTATGATTCAAAACTTGAGGAGAACAGCTAAGTAAGTGTACTACCGTAGAGTGAGAGAGAATCGTCCTTGAGAAGCTTCGGAGTTAGCCTCTCCAAACTCTCCGGTGGAGACGACGATACTCTTACCCTCCCAAACATTTCTTTCTTTTTCTGGTCAACTGTACTGAACTGTTGCTTAAGAGCGAGGGATAGATGAGGATGTGCTTAGAGAGAGAGAGAGAGAGCAGAGAGTATGGCGCGAGGACTGAAGGTGAAAAGCGGGAAGTGTACAGGAAGCTATTATTTCGTTTATGGGCCCATAACTTTAAGCCCAATTTCATTAAATAGGCCCAATTCAACGACCATAAGTTAAAAGCAAACTGAACAACTTTAAGTTCCATTCAGACCTTTTCTTTTTTATTCTAACAAAAGAATTACTTTCATATCAAATGACTCGATTAATTGACATTTAATTTACCTCACCAAAAAAAGAAAAATTATAACATTAATTGATTCAAATGCGTAACATAACAATCACCCCCTGCCAAGTAATCTTCTGAAGCCTCGCTTCTGAACTCTGGACCTAGCATGTGTATCTGAAAAGGCATAGAAGAAATTGCACATTGAGGTGTTTAACAGTAACAGGTGGATCATGTGATTTGTGTGAGATTGTTTAGATGTGTAGAAGCAGCACCTTTTAACCTGCCAGCATTATACAATGCTTCTTCTGCAATGGGTCTCCATTGTTCTGCACAAGAGTAGTTCAGTCCAAGACCAACACTCAGTCCTCTCAACAGAAGCACCGTCCTAAGAACTGAAAACAGTTCCTCTGGGAAAGCCTGCAACGTTACAAATATCATAAAACTGCCCGCTGTGTTTTTTCCTGGTTTCCACCTCTTGGATTTTGTAAGTTAGTCGTTTTCGTAGATTCATCTAATTTTCTTTACTACTCCAATTATGAAACTAGCCAAAGGGACCAAGTTACATCAGAGTTGAGTTTTATAACTTCATCTAACTTTAGAACTTGTATATATAGTGGGACCAAGTTACATCAGAGTTGAGTTTTATAACTTCATCTAACTTTAGAACTTGTATATATAGTCGCTGAGAAACTAAACTATCTAAGGCATGTCAACAAATTCAAAGTGATATTGAGCTACCAACAGGAAGTACATATCAGAGAGTTTCCCTTGCACTAACTGCCTGCTACTTACCTGAACCGCAATCTTTTTAATTGAAGAATCCTCTGCAAATGGTTGCAGCATTGTTACCCCAGCCGGTAGTTTGGTGTCAAACAACGTTTGTGCCAGCTTAAGCAATTCCTGCTCCCCATTCACACATTTACTTAAGGTGTCTATGCCAAGCTCCCTGAAGAAAGATAAGTAACTAATATCAACAAAATAAATAAAAAATAAGAAACCAATCAATTCGCAAGGTATAAATAATTCAACCTGAAAAGAATCTACCAAGTACTACAATTGCACCATTTAATGTGGCATATAAGCGTGTTTTCATATTTACTAGATTATTTTTCAGTAATTTCATATCTTTCAAGATGCAATAGCTCCAATAACATAGAAAAACCACATCCCGGGTCATCAAGCTGTTCAATCATATATTTGTTTTAAAGTACAATCCTGCCATTTAGATTTGGGTTAGTAGTTAATACAATACCCTTATGGTATTGATTTTGTGAACATAAACCCCTATGTCGTGAATTCAACTGGGCGGGCATTGGTGTAACACAAGAAATAGATCCGTTAAGAAGGTACCCTGTTGAAAACATCAATATTACAGTGGTCACCCATATAAAATTTAGTCCACTTGATGTCGTTAGTGACACATGTAAAGAGGCACTATGTAGTCAATTGTGATTATCAGTATTCCTTAAATCACATTGGCAGATGGGTTCAACTGTTAGTTGACTGTAGAAGAAGCAAATACCAGAATCATTACCTAAAGCTCTCTGAAGCTCTTGCACGGTCATTATCAGCCATTGCAATTACTAAATCAGCATACCCAAGCCTCAGTGAATCTGGGAGATCCTTTACTTGCCCATAGTCTAGCAATGCGACCTGAAATGAGGTTAAAAGAAACAATTAACTTTTAGAGTAATTTCCAAAAAAATTAATTTGAGTAACTTTTTAAATAGACGCAAAAACTCAAGCAATTATGTACAGGTTAATTCTATAGAGTGATGCTTGGAAGATAAACACAACACAACTTTTGTTCTCTTTTGAATGATGTTCTAAAGCTTATAAAAGAAGAAAGGAAGTGAGAAAAATAAAACAAAGAGCCAGCAGCCAACTTGCCTTTGAATCTTTACAGATCAGGATATTTCCTGGGTGAGGATCTGCATGGAAAAAACCACTCTTCAAAATCATCTGTCCATATGCTTGTGACAAACTTGTAAGTATGTTCCTGCACTTGAACAAACAAAATATGAAGTTTCTTATGTTTGATGGATATAATTTAGGATATCGAGGAGAGAGGAGGGAAATATAGTAGAACCACCTAAAGACTACTATTGGAGTGCAGTTGAACAAATTTCGTTTCAATTGAAATGATATTAGGACTGAGAAGTTAAAAATGTACAGTTAAGTAAGAAAGGACCATGCACAAAACAACTTCACAAGGATTATCCGGCGGCCTTACCGCTTTGCTGCTGCTGCAATTTTACTGTCAGGATTTATTCCTCTTTTAACCATTTCATCACCAAGTTTCAGGATTGGGATCCCATTGATATATTCCATCACTAAGACCCTCCTGCACAGAGATTAATAGTTGCCGCTATAAGGTTATTGCAGAACAGAAAGTGAGAAGCGAAGAAGTTAACAAGGCACCATGACCACACAAATCTTGGACAAAATGGAGCACATAGGTTCATAAGAAAAGAAGATAACTTTGTCAATCTAACTTGCAAACATAAAGTAAGCATTAACTTTGTCAATCTAACTTGCAAACATAAAGTAAGCATTTCCATTAACTGATATGGCAAACAGGTAAAGAAAAAGCTTCAGTGAACACAAAAAATGTTCCCTTGCAAATAAAGTTTGTACCTAACTAGTGGACATTTAAAGCAGATATACAAAGAGAGGCACAGCATTTGAAGATCTTATAATGAACATATCTTCTCTACCCATGCACAAACTCTGAATATCTCTAGTTGAGAAGTTCTTCAGAACCAATATTTGATGGTCGTTCAAAAAAGTCTGACTTTGTTTGGTTATCTGGAAAAAGCATGACAGTCTTTTTCTTTATTCCAGTGATCCATCTAGTTAACATAAAGCGCATTTTAGTGAACAACCTTTTTCAGACAACCAAGTTCAGCCTCACCTAATCTCGTAAAAGGAGAAAGTTAAAATATCAGGGCAATGTTACAAACAGCAAATTTTATGGCGTTTGCGTAGGAAACATTGTAAAAGAACGCCAGAATTTTTCATTTTACTATGATATGACTTGGAGGCAATTGATGTAAGAAACTAAGTAACGAGACCTTAGGGACATACATCTGGCACAAGTTGAATCAGCATTCACAACTCAGAACAATTCTATGGCTTCTGTTTGATAGCCAGAACCAGATGTCTACATGGACAACTACTAGAAAGAATCAGTGGCATGATACCTGGTGACCATTTCTTTTAGGACTCTTGGCACCAAAACAGGGCTTTTTTTGTTATTTTTGTAAAGAAAATGTCGGATTCTCTCCATCGCATTGGCCTCCCTCAAAAAATCAAACTCGTACCCAATCTTGAATAGCAAAAGATAACAAGGCATCAGTATTAATTTAAAAATGATAATAATTCCATTATTCATGGTAAATTCCAACAGACAAAATTAAGTAGAGAAAGTTTTTGTGGCTTTATACAAGCAGTTAAGAGAAAGAATCAATAATTTCTAACTAAAGAAACCTATATAAGGAAGCCAAAGTTAAAAGAAACGCAACGGACCGGGCAGTTAAATTTTGGTTAATTGTTTCCCTTAGTTCATTTGTCTTGTTAGTTAAACAATCCAATTAGGCAGGCCTACTGATTTACTAATTTTGTTAAGACATGAGGTCCACAAAGCTAGATCAACTACTACCTTCTACTTTTGTCAACTTTGGTTTTTCATGCAATTTAGTGGTGGAATAAGAAAGGGGAAACAAAGCAGAAGGTTTTAAAAAATCATAAATGGCAGAAGTGCAAGCCATATAAATACTAAACTGCGTATAACAGGCACCTGTTTCTCCATTTCTTTAGTCAGGGAGAACAAATCGAATTTTATATCAGTCTTTTGCATGTACAAAGCGAGTGCTTGCAAGTTATGGATGTCTGTCATCATCAGATTCTCAACTCCAGGATGTTGCACCTATTACAAAATGCTTATCATTTACATTTTGCTATGAAGTTTCAAGAGACCCAACCCATTAAATTTACCTTGACAACAACATCATTCTTATCGCCTTTCAATTTTGCTCGATGGACCTAATTGGATAAAGAAATTGTCAGCATACTCCTTCATTCATATTTCTTATTCAATCACGCAGCAAAGACAAAGAAAATATCCTCTCGGTATAACTACTTCATAGAAGCACTTCAAAGTTAATATCTCTATCACAAGATTTCTAAATGCAATTCCCCAAGGAAATGAAGTCAAACTTAGTGATCTTATCATTCAAGAAGCAACCCCCTCAAACTTGTTACATTTCCTGCAGAAACATCTTCAAATAGGCATCCACCTAAGTAGCTTAAACAATGAAGTACTTCTATTGATGCTAAAGAAAAACACCCAGATTGCTAAGTGAAAACTATCTCAGGGATTGTCACTACAGCAATCAAATCTTGCATGATGGAATATGATTTAAATGTTGCCCTCAAGATTACCACCCCTTCTGATCATCCTCAGTAACTACCTTCATAATTATAATTGCTGGCAAACAGGCCACAAACTGAAGCATTGAAATTTTCACTTTTCTAGTCATATAGAAAGTTTAAGGAATGTCACTACCTGCGCAATTGAAGCAGAACCAAGTGGTTCGACCTCCAATGTGTCAAACATTTCCCAAATACGTCTCCCCAGCTCCTTCTCAATCGTGAGCTGAACAGCATCAAATGGTGTAGCCGGAGCTTTATCACACAGTTGAACAAGCTTTCTCACCCATGCAGCTGGGGCTAAGTCAGGCTTCCCAATTATCTGGGCAGCCTGATGGTCATCAACAATTAATATTTATCTTGGCACATGATATCAGAGAGAAAAATACTCATTAAACTGCTCGAAGAATGACGAGAAAACGGAAGTAAGAACAAAAGTAAAACATTTCAATTGCAGAAGTCCTGGGCAACTAATAGATCTCATAAATGAGAAAACTAACGACGCATCAATCCCAAAGTCAAATGGAACGAACAACACACAATTGAACAAATGATCGTGGAGATAGAAAGCAGAAGACTGATAAGCAAATGACCGCTTGTCGAACGCGCAAAAGAAAGAAAAAGAAGAAATCTAGTTTAAGTTCAAAAGGAGTATTACCTTAAGGAAGAACCCACCAAGATCAGAACACATCGCATAAATCTTGTCAGCAGCCAACTCGTGCTGTTTTTCCCACATTTCATCCTGCTTTTTCGCATCCTTCACGAAACTCACCCGAAGTTGAAACACCTAGCCAATAAGAATACCCAATTAACCGATTCCAGCAAGACAACGAAACCAACCCGCCAAAAACACGCAGATACACATAGACAACAACCTTATAGCCAGTGTAGATATCAACTGTGCGAACCCAGAACTGAAAGGAGCGTTGCCAGGGCCTAAAGTGAGTGGACAGTTTATCTTGAATGTCTCTGAAATCAAGAGTTAGCATATTGAACCAAAATCCAAGTTCTTTTTCAGTGATTCACTTTGTGGGTATTGCATGCCTTTGTAAGCTAGCAGGGAAGTAACACTGCATGGTGAAGAATATGTGGATTGAGAACTGAGAAGGATAAGGACAGAACAGAGTAGAGGAGTTGTGGCTGAGAAAACCGTGGATAATGCAAACGCATGCGTGAACTTGTGTCTGAAAATGAGAGGAGTGCAACTTTTTTAAGTGATGCTCATTGCTTGCCTTCAAAGGCTTGTATGGTATTCCAAAAACAGAAAAGTGACGGAACCATGGTTGGTTTTACTGTTTTTCCATTTCATTCAGAGTTGTACAATGCAGACGGTAAAAATTTTGAGGCAGGGTAGGGCGACGCAACATCCTGAAATTTGGTTGGTCCAAAGTTTTATAGAACAAAATTGTCAAAGAAAAGTAGTAACAGAACAGATGATCTTGTCCTGACAGTACATGCATTCCCTATCACGTTTTTTATTTGGGATGAAGACTTTGTACTGTCCTGGAGAATCGGTTCAGTTTTCCTTTTCTTTTTCTTTAATAAAGCAAAATCCTATTCTTGAATTGAAACGTTAAGACTTCAGGGACAGATAGCGTTCAACTGTCACGTTCACCTCCCATAAATGCATTGAGATGACAAATCCACATGACCCTTAAATGCAGTGTGAAAACCAGCCCAGAGAGCCAAGATATTTCAGATTTCACAGCCACACAACCACATTTTATGCATATAAACAAAATAAAACTCAACCATCCTAAGTAAAGGCCGAACCTATAGAACACAACATCATAGCCCATTAGCAAGGAAATGAGTCCCATATTTTAATAGGAAATTAGGGAACCAACAGGTTCAAGAAACCAAGAGAAGAAGCCCAATAAATGTGACGCGGAGAGAACAAGTGGTGTAGGCAGGAAGCAAGAGGCTTTTGAAAGGGGCCTATGATGTCCATCCAAGGACTGTTCATGAAAGATCAACGGATAGGGAGGGACTGAAGTTTAATCAGCGCCTGAGTAACAATGTTTCCATCATTAACTCTAAATAACGAATATTCTGGCAAGACCATGTTCTTGATAAAGTCCAAAATAATCATCACATTACACAGTTGTAAGGAAAAATGATACACCGGAAATCTGTGTGCTTAAATTCTTAAAACATTTGGAGTAGAAATACAATGAGAACTTAACTAGTGTCATAGCAATTGAAAGGAAGCAATTCATCCCAAAGTCCATGTGCTCCGTATCTCCTTTAGAATTCCATACTTTTCCCCAATTCTGAATCACAATATCACAACATTTTCCTACCTACTTCACAGATCAATCACACGTGACAGCTTCTGGATCCGGTTAAGTAAGAAATCCCCTTGCTTGATAGTTGCTTGATACAAAGCATTCTTGGCATCAGGCCGATTGGTTTCTAGAACACCTGCAACCTTATCAATCTTGCAATGGAGCTTACCAGCTGCAATAAAACGTGAAAGTTCCCTAGAAGCCAAAAAAAAAAAAAGGTTTTCAGTTCAATGGGGAAGGAGAGAGTAAAAACGGAAACCAAATGAAATAAACCCCATCATGCAACTTACAGATCAATGAACTCCACTGTCACACCAAAAGCCTTGGCCATTGCTTCAATAGTGACACTCTTGTAGGATTCCAAAAATTGGGAATAGACAACAGTTCTGACCTCCCGCATATAATATCGGAAGTGGGGATGTAAATATCGATCCAGCTTAATTTGCTCGGTTAGGCCAGCTAAAAGGAAGGAATAATTATTACATCCAACATAAGAATTACATGCAAGTATAACAGTCTATTACTAGAGTCAACGTATGTATGCATTAGAACTGCAATACAAAGGCTAGTTTTGCTTACCAAATGCCAAGAAAAATGATTTGTATTGACAATCATACAGAGAATTCAAAAAGTCCGAAAGATGTGGGATTTTTCCAATCACTGTCAAGATCTCAGGAGCATCCACTACCTGCCAATTGTTGTCAATTTCAACTCATTAAAAGTAAGCAACCCATTTAATTGAAAGAAAAGCGAATAAATAAATAATGAAAAAAGTCATGATATATACCTTTTGCTTCAGTGAAACTCGATCTAATGATATAATGCTGGTAAGAACAGTGTAAAATATGAAAACGTCATAAGGGAAAAGTTCATAGGTAGTGAAGGTTGATATGGAATCCAGAAATAAATTGGCTGCCTTCTTGAAATTTCTAGTCGACATGCAATACAAGCCCTCGTACACCTTCAAACGATTTTTTCTTTCCCAGTCACCTCCCTCCTCGAACAGGCTGCCATCAAGGCAAATTATTGAAAAACGAGAAAGAAAAAGACAAGTAGTTCCATGATTGTAACAATGAATGTTAATTGATGTCCTTGCTTACTTTTTTGCTTTGTCAATGCTCTTGGAAATGAGATCAAAATCCATGTAGAAAAAACCAACTTGTAATGTATGGAATACCAAATCCATCTTCTGCCCAACTGCGACTGTTTTACTTTCCGTAGTCTTGAGTTGTTCTAATGCCTTCTCCTGGGGTTCAGAGTGAACAAATGCTTAAGATATGATAGGAAGAATAGAGATAAAAGGAAGAGAAAGGGCGTGAAAAAGTAGTAGTAAGTTATTCACCTTGTCACCAATCCTGATGTAGAACAATGACTTAGCCAAATGAGCCTCTCGAACCTCACTTTCACCCAAGTTTTCTTCGGCATCAGCAATCCTATAAAATGCCATACGGAAGGCCATACTTAAAGTGAAAAACACCACAGATGTAACAGGCATCCAACCTTCTGGATCTAAATAGCCTAAGTAATCTAGGAGACTAGCAGATGTTCCATCAGACCAACCACTGAACGATAAACAAATTCTTGCCTGAGCTAAATTAACAATACCACCCAGATATCTAGAAGAAGCAAGCCATATCGTCTCAATTCCAATTCCAGTACTTCTTCATACTCAATTCTATCCAGATTAATAAAAATCTTGTCCCATTACTGATTTATATTTTTAATCAATGCTAAAGTTACACTCATTTGGCTAACCTAAATTACAAGACCAATCAGATTTGCTCTGCAGGTTTTTGTTTTCAAGCCAAACAGAGAAACAAGTACATCAAAACTTCAAACGGAGAGAGAAAATAAAACTCACTTCTCATCCAGTTTTTTAATCTCCTCCTCGTTCTTCGCGCGCATCGCATCAAAAAATCCCTGATCCTTCTCCACTAAACCGTCGGCCACTAGGGTTTCGTAAAACGGCGCCATATCTACGAAATTTTCACACCAATGAAATCGAATTCGAGCAGTAATCGAGTTAGGGTTAAGCAATATTCGTAAGCCGGAAATTACCATCGGCTTTAACGGCGGCGAGGACCTCCTCCTTGAGGCGGACCTTCTCAATGTCTTGGACGTCGGGATGAGTAAGGAGGAAGCGCTTGTGAGCGAGTATTAGGTGTGGTTGTTGAGCTCCTTCTTGGCCTTCCATGGCTCTCGAGTCGACTCAATCACCGCGCGGACGAGTTAGATGCGGTACGCGGAGTTCGGGTTTTCTTGTGGAAGGAGGAGTACTATGTACTGTGAATCAAACACACATGACTAATGAGACTTTATTTTTAAGCTTAAAGAAAAAGGATTTCCTTATTGTTGTTATTAAAACTTTGGTAAAATTCAGTTCCGTAATGGATTTAGTCGTTAATAATTATCTCTCGTATAATTTTACCAAGCATGATGATTGATGATGCAAATATACATCAAGGGAGAATATATATTACAGATTAGGCAATATTTTAAAATTAAACAAATTAATAAAATAACAATTTTAAAGATTTAATTAGTATTAAATTAAATAATATTACAAAATTTAAAATAATATTAAAGAAAAAGATTATAATAGTTTATTGAAAAGCTTAAATTTTAATTTAAGAAATTTTTAATTTTAATCTTTCTAGTTATTATTTTTATTCTATTCTATTCTATTATATATCATTATTATTATTTGTGTTTAATTATTTATGCATTTTTAAATTTTTCATTTTTAACCATTTTATTATATATATTTGTATTTATTTTTATTATTATTTTACTTAGAATTTTAATTACTACTATTTATTTATTGTTTTTCTACTTGATTTGGGTCATTTGAAAACAATCTCTTTACTAGTTAGAAGTAAAACTGCGTATTACTAGATCTTTCCAGATCTTACGTCTTAGCAAGATTTATAGTTAGTGTTGTTGATTGAAAAATAAATAAATAAAAACTACCTGTTTTATTATATTAAAATTGACTAAATTACGAAAACTTAAAAATTAGTTAGTTTTTATTTTTTATGGTTACGTTGAAAATAAATTCAAGAAATGTTTATATATTTAAGAAATATACCAAATTGAATAATATTATAAGTTTAATTAAATAGTTATATATATATATATGTTGATTTTTAGCGGTTTCAAAACTTTTAACTAATTGATCATATCAAACAACCGATAGAAATGTCTAGTAAGTGACTGATTGAGTTAGCGGATTTAACCAATCAGCTGAAAAAGAAAACGTTGGAGTATAAGAGCGTTTTGCTCAACTATTAAAAATGTAATATGCAAAAAATAAATTATATTATTTATTTTGCTATTAAAAACATAACTGTCATGCCTGGGACAATACAAGCGTGACATAAGTGTTACAAACGTGACACAAAATGTTCCACTTGTGAGTCTTTTTTATTTTTTTATTTTTTATCATTTTAAGTTTAATTATGCAACTATTAGTTTTATTTAAAAATTAATATTTTAATTTAATTTTAATTATGTTACTATTAATTTTAAAATAAAAAAGAAACCAAAATAAGTGTCCTAAGACTTATTTTGGTTTTAAATTAAATGTCACATCACGCAATTTTTTGTTTTTCATCATTTTAATTTTATTTTTTTAAATTAAAATTTTAAGATAAAAATTTTAAATTTTGATCAATTTATTAAAATTGTTTAATTAATTTATAAAACATTAAAAAATATTAAATTAAATTAAAATTTTATAATTATTATATGATCTATGTTTTTTATTATAGTTATAAACTTAAATTTTGAAAAATTAAATATCTAAAATCTTGTGAAAATATTTAAAGAAATACTAAGATATAATACTAATGTTCTTATTTTTTTTTGAAGTCATGTCTTTATAAGTCGTTTTATACATAAACAGCTGATACTAAACAACTAATTTTATCAAACATTTTTAATAAATAGCTGATGCTATCTGCTGGTCAAATCAACCGATAGAATCTGCTATTAATTAACTGCTAATAGAATCAACTAACAGTTAATATAATAAGCTGATTGTCAAATAAGGACATAATTAAAGTTTCATAATTTCTTTAAGAATTCTTGTTTTCAGTTTGAAGGCATTTTTAAATCCAAAATAGTTGACAATAACATATTATTCTCGCTTATGTTCTCTGTAATATTTTTATCATGAATAATTTTATCTTAACCAAATAGTAGTGTTATATTTGAAGTAGTTCTTAAATTTTGTTAATATCATTTCAATGATAAAATGTTTTGGCATTATGAAGTGTGTACAAAGCTTGCCGCACCATCAGGTCTCATTAAGTATATATACTAAGAGCGACCGGATGGACGACCACGGAATAGATCCCTATCGTCCATTTAATCCAGCGGCTTATATTCTTTCTTTTTCTTTTCTTTCTGTTTATTGAATGTTGTGTCTTCGCGCGATATACACG
>JANIJH010000006.1:69603656-69633271 GCA_024520975.1 Erythroxylum areolatum | reverse complement strand
CACATATATATCTATATATAAAACTTCCGTTAGTTTTCTTCTCTAATATAAAAGGAGGAAGTTGGCTGGTTTTATTTGGTTGTTCTAAAGACAACGAATACATTAGAATCCAAATAGGTTTTGGCTCTCTTTTACTCTCTGCAATTTTGCTAAATCTAGAGAAAAACCTCCTTCATTCTTCCTCACGTGAATCACACCATCAAGAGTTAGAGTTTAGGTCGTGGATTAGCGGTGACTCTAGTAGCCAACCGTAAAACATGGATTATCAAACAGAGAATCGGACAACCGCTTTCGCATTAAGATTAGTCCTTATATATAAATCTACAGTTTATGATACTGGATAGGTGATCAATGTATTAACAAATTAGGAATGCATCACAAAAATATTCTTCCAACACATATTACAAATATTTTGAATTTATGGTAATATTTTTTATTTTTTGAATTCTTATAAATTCAATAATTGAAGATATGTCAGCTTAATTGAGTAAAATTAAATGACTTATGACATTCTATTTATGATTATTGTATTATCGAATTCGAACTTACTTAAAAAATGCTATAAAAATATTCTTTTAAATATTTCAAAACTATTTTGAATGTATGAAAAAAAAAAGTTTTGATCGTTTTAAGTGATTTTTATACTTTTCAATATATATATATATAGTCAAGAGTGGAATGAACTTGTGAATCATGTGTGAGATTAATTCATTTACATGCGTTTCACGCATCACATACAAGTCTCATATATATATATATATAAACCGAAACAAACCATACCTTCAGCTATTGCATCCCAAAAAACCTCTATCCATTGATTAAATCTCACTATCGAATGAAGTGTTTTTAAATCTTTTAACATCTCAAACTCTTAAGTTAATGGTGTAAATTTTTCCTAAAAATGAAAGCAGAAGGTTAGGGACCCAAAAATAACCCATAACTGTCTATATATTGCTCTGCCCATTAGAAGATAACGGACAGCAATAGACCATCACAACATTTTGGTTAAGGACCCAAAAATAACCCATAACTGCCCATATATTGCTCTGCCCATTATCAAGACAACAGATAGCAACAAACCATCACGACATTTCCGGTTGTGACTCATATGGACCATAGATGCGCGAGAGTATTCTAACATTCTCCTACTTGGTCCATATAATTCAACATTGAATTAATGGAGAAACAAAATATATATAAATCATGGCGATAAGTCCTCATATAACGAGTAACATCTTCCATGTATTACATTATATTAGGTCTCTACACACAGTCCTTCAACTTAATGAATAAACCATATGTTTATTCTAGATCCAAACTTAATGAAGATTCTTAATATAACAAAATGAATATCTATAGGTGCACAAACCATATGAGAAACATCACAGTGAATAAGAGTTTTATTGAAAATAATGTACATTCAATGATTCTCAATAATAAGAGTTTTACAGAGCCTAGTCCCATTTGTACTATGTGATCCTTAAACTGCTTAGGTGGCATGTCTTTAGTCAAAGGGTCTGCAATCATCAACTCAATGCTAATGTGTTCGATGAGCATTTTCTTTTCCTTAGCATGTTCTCTTATGGCTAAATATTTAATATTGATATACTTACTTTGAATTCCACTCATGTTGTTTTTAGCCATAAAAGCCACAGCTGAGTTGTCACAGTATAACTTTAACGACTTAGAAATAGAGTCCACAACTTTAAGCCCATATATAAAACTCTTCAACCATACACCATGTTAGGTGGCCTCAAAACACGATACAAACTCAGCTTTTATAGTAGAAGTAGCAGTCAAGGTCTGGTTGACACTTCTCTAAGATATAGCTTCACTAGCTAACATGAAAATATAACCTGAGGTTTTTTTTGAATCAATGCAACCAACAAAGTATAAATTGGAGTGCCAAACTACTTCCAGATTTTTAGTCCATCTGTATATAAGCATGTAATATTTTGTTCCTCGAAGATATCTCATCACTTTCTTTGCAGTCTTCCAGTGATCAATACTTGGATTATTCTGATATCGTCCTAACATTCTAACCGCGAATGCAATGTCTGGTCTTGTACAGACTTGAGCATATATTAAGCTTCCAATAGTTGAAGCATCTGAAATGTTCTTCATGTGTTTTCGTTCAAACTCACTTTTCGTGCATTGACTCAAATTGAATCTATCACCCTTCACTATGGGTGTTACACTTGGTGCACAATCTTTCATCTGAAATCTCTCTAAAATTTTATTGATATAGGTCTCTTGAGACAATCCCAAAATGCCTCGAGATCTTTTCTATGGATCTTAATGTCAATGACATAAGATGTCTCACCTACATCTTTCATATCAAAATTCTTTAAGAGAAATTGTTTCATCTCATATAGTAAACCCTTATCATTAGTTGCAAGTAAAATATTATCCACATATAGCACAAGATAACAATCTTGCTCCCACTAACCTTTTGGTATATACATTGATCCACAAGTTTCTCTTTAAAACTAAATGAAGTGATGACTTCATGAGATTTTAAATACCACTGACGAGATGCTTGTTTTAAACCATATATGGATTTATTGAGCTTGCAGACCAAATGCTCACCATCACTAGAGGAGAATCATTATGGTTATTTCATATAAACCTCTTCCTTTAGTTCACCATTGAGGAATGTTGTTTTTACATCCATTTGATGTAACTCAAAGTCAAAATAGGCTACTATTGTCATAATTACTTGAAGAGAATCTTTCTTTGATATAGGAGAAAATGTCTCAGAGTAATCGATTCCTTTTTTTAGTAAATCCTTTAGCAACGAGTCTTGCTTTATGTTGCTCAATGTTGCCTTGTGAGACTTTCTTTGTTTTAAAGACCCATTTACACTCAATGAGTTTTATATCATTAGGCAATGCAACGAGATCCTATACTCGATTATATGCCATAGAATTCATCTCATCTTTCATGGCATTGTACTATAAGTCTGATTCTTTAAAACTTATGGCTTGTGAAAATGTTTCAAGATTATGTTCGGTTCCAATAGTCTGATTCTTCTAGATACACAATATAATCATTAGAGATACCTGATCGCCTAACTTTAATAGATCTCCTTAATATTACTTCAACATTCTCCTCAGGAGCATGTTGTTCAACTAGTTGATCAACAATTTCTTGTTGTTCCATATCAACAACTTAATCTATTGAATCGGTATCAATTGTTTTTGGAATTTTAGCAATGGGTTGTCTAACACCCATTGATGCTTGAGGGGTGTGAATGACAATCAATCTATCGCTTGAGCCAGAGGTATGAACTTCTTGATGTTCCTTTTCTGAAATAACATCTTGAAATTGATCACTCCCACTGATCAAGTCATTCTCAAGAAATTTTACATTTCTTGATTCCACAATCCTAGTGCTATGAGATGGACAATAAAATCTATAACCCCTTGGATTTTTCAGCATATTCAATGAAGTGACCACTCATGATTCTTGGGTCTAACTTCTTTTCTTGTGGATTATAAATTCTTACTTCAGAAGGGCATCCCCAAATGCGTATATGTTGCAAACTTGGTTTTCAACCCTTAAATAACTCAAAAGGTATCTTTGAGACAGCCTTAGTTAGAACTCAGTTTAATATATACACAGTCATCTTTAGTGCTTTAGTCCACAAGAAATTAGGGAGTTTTACATTACTCCGCATACGCATACTTCTCACCATGTCCATTTGTTTTCAATTTCTTCTTTATTTCACACCATTATGGTTCGGAGAACCAAGCATAGTGTATTGGGCAACAATCCCATGTTCTTGAAGAAACATAGCAAATAGACCAAGTGCTTGTCCATTCTCTGTGTATCTACCATGATAATCGCCGCCTCTATTTGATATCACAATCTTAATTTGTTTTCCACATTGATTTTCTACTCAGCCTTAAAAACTTGAAAGGCATCCAAAGCTTCGTCCTTAAAACGAAGTAAATAGAGATACATATATCATGAATAATCATCTATCAAGGTGATAAAATATTTTGGACTATTTGCATCTATGTCTGGATAACAAATATCCGTATGTATGATTTCTAATAGATTTGTGCTCCTCTTTGCACCTCTTTTAGGCTTGTTAATTTGCTTACCCTTATTGTAATCGATACAAGTCTCATAATCAAAAAAATCCAAAGTACTAAGTACTCCTTCATTTACCAATTTCTTAAGTCTCTTAATAGAGATGTGTCATAATCTCCGAAGCCATAATATAGAGGAATCCTCGTTCATAATACATCGTTTTATCTTATCTGTAATATGCATAGAAGTATAAGCAGTGTCATTTTGTAATTTAAGAGAATAAAGACCACTAATAAAAACACCATGTCTAAAAACTTTAGATTTATTGGATAATTGAAAACCATAATAAATTAAAGGTAAAAACCCAATGTTACAAATCTTGAAATAGAAATTAAATTTTGAGATAAACTTGGTACATAAAAGGTATTTTCTAGATGTAAAATAAAACCACAACTTAAAATCAAACTGCAAGTGCCAATAGCTTCTACATATCTTGCAAGGTAATTGAAACATAAATTGTTGAATCGAGATCAATCCACCATGTGTTCTGATTAACACTAACCATATTAGATTCATAACAAACAAATGAAAAGTGAGTGCCTGTTATTTCGAGCCAGTTCTTAAATTTTAAACATTCTTTCATATGTCCCCTCTTTTTGCAAAAGAAACCTTTGATGCTTTCTTTATCTCAGTTAAGGAGGAATCTTACCTTTTCCCTTATTTTTGCCCTGATCCTTGTTTTTCTTTCCTTGCATAGTCAAGCTCATTTTTTTCACCCTCTTCTATAGCCAATCACCCTTCTTCTTGAGTACATATGATCAACAACTCATTAATTAACCATTTGTCTTTATGTGTGTTGTAAGAAATTTTAAAAGGACCATATTGTTGGGGCAGAGTACTAAGCATAAAATGAACCAAGAAAGATTATGACATTTTCACTTCTAAAGCTTCTAGTTGAGCCGCCATGTCCCTCTTGCGCATGATATGATCATGCACACCTTTTATCCCGATGAGCCTTATAGATGATAATTGCATTATTAGGGTGCTGGCAAGAGTCTTGTCAGATGTAGAAATTGTTCATCGATGGTTTTTAAAAGATCTTTCACCTTAGTATGTTATTCAACGGAACCACGGGTACTAGCAGATATCTTAGTCTTTATGAACATCACAGAGAGATGATTGGATCGCTCCTATTTGTCATAAAGACTAATTGCATCTGGAGTGCTGGTTTCAGTGATAGTAGGTGGTTCGTCTTTCCTTATAGCATAATTTATATCCATCCAGTCCAAATGAAAAAGCATTTTCTTCTTCCATACCTTATAATTATCACCTATTAATTCGAGAATGTCACACTTAACTTCAGAGATATTCGCAGGCAAAATAACTACAAAATTATTAATCACACGTGCTCATTAACCAAAAATATGAGACCAAAACTGCTATATTTTAACAATGTAAATCATGCATGAATCTAGGAATCTAGTGACATAAAATTTACTTGCGGGCTAAAATTCTACTTAAGTAGATCCATTTGATAAAATTATCAAATTATGTTCCTTTTCTTAATTCTTGTAGGTAAATGAAGAAATGTAATGTGATATTTTATCATAATTAATCATATACATATAACAAGAATTACTGTGGGTAAATTTTATTATATATATGATTAACTACAACTAATGTTTACAATGATCCATAAACTTAAATATACAATTTTAATCAATTAAAGATGTTGTGACTACTCCCTAATTAATTAAAATTATATTAATCACTTCACATTACTTTAATCGTAATTAAAACTAAATATTACATCAAATAATTAATAATGCAAATAAATCAAATAATCATGCACAAATTATTTAATCTACTTTTGCATGTATCATGTTCATAAATTTATACATACAATTTTCAATCCCTTACATATATAATGTGTGCAAAAAGTTATTTAACAAATAAACAACTTTAATGTGCATAAAATCACATTATTTAATCTTGCATGTCTAATTTAATACAAATATTAAACATACAATTTGACATTTATAATTCTCAATACATTAGACATACAAAGAAAAAATAATTAATATTCAAAAAATATTAATTCCAAAGAATGTTTTTATAATTAAAATCACAAAAATTAGGTTATGTGCTTAACTAACCCAGCAAAGAACCAAAACATTAACTTAATTAATTATTACTTAATTAATTAAGAATTAAAAAATAAAATAGAATAGATGTTTTCAACCTCCAGCCAGGTTGGTGTAACTCGATTCCAACCCGAACCAGAGACGCAGAAGAGACGTTGCAGGAGGGTGAGACGACGGTGACGAGTCGACGACAATCATGACACACCCAGGAGAAGAAATAAGACGCATGTTGCATGGCTGGCGATATCCAAAACTGCCATGCAACCCGACTTCTTCCATCCTCCCGGAATGCATCACGCCTCCAGTTGTGCACCGTGCAACATGATGTGATAAAACACAACCATGACGCCCCATATACACACCAACTTCTAGCTCTTCTACACTATCACACATGCATGTGCAGACATCTCCAAAAACAAAACAGAGCATGTGTTTAACAGATAAAGGAACCAACGTAGACGTAAGGTAGAGGCATACATTAAGGATCTGATATCAAATGTGAGATTAATTCATTTACATGCATTTCATATATCATATACAAGTCCTCACGATATATATATATATATATATATATAGCGGAAAAATAACTGAAACAAATCATACCTCCAACCATTGTCTCTCAGAAAACTTTATCCACTGATTAAATCCCACTGCCGAATGAAGTGTTTCTAAATCTTCTAACCTCTCAAACTCTCAAGTTAATGGTGTAAACTTTTCTTTAAAATGAAAGTAGAAGGTTAGGGACCCAAAAACAACCCATAATTGTCCATATATTGCTCTGCCCATTACAGAGACAACAGACAGCAACAGACCATCATAAAATTTTGGAAACTTTGTGATGGTTGTGAATCATATGGACCATATATACACGAGAGTATTTCAACATCATGATCAAATCAATTTGTCAATTCTACAGAAGAATCGCTTGTTAGCGAAAAAAATGTCACCTCATCAGAAAAACAAGATAACTATTTAGGGTACATAGTTGGGGCTCGTGATTTAATGGCATATCTGGAGAAGATTGAGGCCATATCAACATAGTCAAACCCAAGAATATAAAAAAAGTTCAAGGGACTTATCGATTTAGCAAAAATAATTTTAATAATCAAGCGTGATAAATGATATGTATCCTCTTTTATATATCTTTGTTAAAATTTTGGATTTTAGTTTAATTGTTAATATTTTAGTTAAGTGTAAGGTTGCGTATTACTGAACTTTCTTCGGCTTTATATTTTAGCGAAATTTCTACTAGTTATTGTTATTGTTGGTGTAATTTAATTGTTAACTTTTTATTTATTATAGTTTATTTTTTCCACGGCCTTGAAGATGACACAAATTGTTAGGGATGATATTGGGCCGACCTATGAGTTCAAATTCATCTGTTTGCAATGAGCTAACTAATGGGCCAAGCTCAGACTCAGACCAACCTGAGATCCAATTCTCCCAAACAAATTGATATCGTTTTACTTTAAAAAGTTAAACTTGGATAACCAAAGCTTAAATTCAATTAAAAAAATTATTTTATTTTTTTATTTTTTAAAAAAATATTTAAAAAAATTAGTGAGCCACCTCATTCTCATACCTACAAATTGTGAGGGAGTTTCATTATGCTACAACAAAACTATTGAATGATTTTTTTTCAAAATCATGTATTAGAAAAGTAACGATGAAAATTATTAAAGCAATTTAAGGGGAAGTGAACGTCTGAATATCATAATTGAAAGGAGATTGTTAAACAATTTATATGAATGCATAAGTGTTTAATAATAATATTTGAATATCACATTTAAAAAGAGATTGTTGATTTTATTTATTATTAATAAATATTTTTGAATATTATATATAATAAACTAAAAATAAATAAATACATATAAATAAAATAAATAATACAATAAATATAAAACAAGATAAAACAATAAAAATAAAAAATAAAATGAGTAAATAAATAGAATTTTTTAAGCTTTTAGATATAACGAGTCTAAATCACCAATTTCTTTTTCTATCATATTGTAAGTTATTCGTTGATGATAAAATATACGATCTCAATGAGAAGTAACGCAATGTCAAGATTGAACCGAACATATTGTTTTTTTTTTATTATAAGAGAGAACGGTAAACACAGTTAATCTAACTCTCGCATAGTTTTGCGGTGTACAACTCCTTGCTTGTCCCTTTGGATGAGATCCTGAACTGGCCCCAGAGGAATATGCATGCTTGGGCTGGTCTTGATTGCAAAGATTGTCAGATGGTCCGCACACTAATTTCCCTCCCGATGTACTTGCTGAATTTTTACCTCCTAATCACGTTAGAGTAAGCTACGAGTACTTGTCAATAAAAAGTAATTTATATCAATCTCAGTAATGGGAGATGAAAGCAAGTTAATGACTTTTAAGATGTCCACTTCTAAGATAACCTTGCGATACCCAAGTGACCAAGCTAGTACGAGTTCGGAGTGGACTCCCGTAATCAATCGAACATATTATTATAATTCAAATGTAAAACCTAAAATTCAAGCCCATGTGTTTGTACGGAATTGCGCTTTAAGCTAGCCCGATGGCGCACAACCGAATGAACAGTTGGGCTCTTATCCCAATTTAACTCCTGCCACCTGGTTGCTTAGTGCGACCTCGTACGAGCGGCTAACTGTCGTTCCAATGTCCCGAATAAAATTTCCCCTATCATTCACTAACCAAGAACTGATAATTCGTTTATGTCGCCGTAAATCTTAGATAATGGCAAAAGGAAAGCGCCAAGGTGATACTGTTTCTGTTGAAACCGAGTCTTCTGCTTTAGGTAATGCGAGTTTTGAGCTCGCTTTTCCTTCTTTTTTGCTTTGATTCTATTGGGAATTGACGATTAATGAATGAGCCTGCTTGATGTTTGTTTGATGAGAAAGTTAAGGGGAAATAAAGTGTGGGGCATTGATCAGTTTTTACTGTTGTTTCACTTTTTTCTTTTTTCTGTTGACACCCGGAAGGGAATTTTGTTGGGTTTGAATTCGAACCTCTGTTACGGCTATTGCATCAATTTACGGTGGATGAGGACGTAAAACGGATGGTTCTGAAACGGATTTGCTCAAGAGTGTCACACACGGATGCTTTTTTTTTTTTAATGTTTGATTTTAGATTACTGTTAGAAAAACTTGGTCGACTACACTCCATTTATCGTAATTTTGCCAGAGTGTTATAATCGAATTGCGAAGCATCGTTCATGTTGGAAACATATGGTGGCATATTTCTATGCGCGTGGACTGAAGATACCTAAACATCAAGCGCAAGGGTTATACAGTTTTGGGTTAACTTCCCCTTGTTTCTTTGATACCTTTCCTCACCAGAAGCGCTCGAAAAGAAGAGTTAAGGCCAAGTATTCAATTCCTAAACTAGTTACACCAAAGGAAAAGCTAAACAGTGGAACTTTTAACTGCTATTTTGAGTAAGTTGCTGCTTTCAGCTTCTGGTTGGTGTTTCTGCTACCGGCTGTTGCCTTTAGTTGTTGATGGTCCCTTGTGTTCTTATATTGTGTCTGATGTATACAGAAATTTATGGAGGAACTTCTCTAAAGACAAGAGAGCTTCTTTTACATACCTTGATAGCTTATGTTTTAGCATGTACATGCAAGCATCTTACAGAGAGAAGGTCATGACCTTGATCACGAAGAAACAAATTTTATCAAAGAAGTATGTTCTTGTTCCCATTGTTTACTGGTAAGTCTCTTCTCAAGCTTTGCAATTCAATGTCTTCTGCATTTTCTGCAGGAGAATATGAAAGTTCAGTCTTTGTAAAAATTGTTGATCTTGCCAGGAGTCATTGGAGTCTTTTGATTTTCTGCAACTTCGGCGAGAGTTCCCAATCAAATTCTAGAACGCCATGTATGTTATTGTTGGATTCTCTTGAAATTGCTAACCCCAGGCGCTTCGAACCTGATATAAGAAAGTACGAATTTGTGTTGGAAAATCTCTGAGATCCAATTTGTTGAGTATTTAAACGATGCTTTCTTTTTCACCAGGTTTGTTTTAGACATTTATAGATCAGAAGGGAGGGCTGCAAATAAAAAGATGATTTCGAAAGTTCCATTCTTGGTGCCTAAGGTGAAGATACTGATGCAAAATTATGGGAACTTGATACATCCAAACTCCGGATGTATTCAACTCCATTTACTCACAGCTTTTTGATGTCTTTGTAGGTACCACAACAAAGAAATGACAAAGAATGCGGCATTTATGTCCTATACTATATTAATTTGTTTATGCAGGATGCTCCAGAAGACTTCAACATTGGGGGCTATCCATACTTTGTAAGTTCTGTGAAAATCTGTACTAATACATATATATATTGTATTAGATAAATATCAAATATAGGAGATAAGTATTAGATATAGGATATGTATTATTAGGATCCCTAAAGATAAGAGATTCTCAGATAAGGTTAGCTTCCTAGTTTAGTGGGATTAGGAGATTAGTTTCCTAATCTATATTATACTCTTTCTATATATATATTCCACTAAGTGTCAATAAAGAGGGTACCTTGAAATCCTAAATTCTGACATGGTATCAGAGCTTTAGGCTTGAATTTTTTGGGAAAAATTAAAAGGGGGGTTCGAAATTCTTTTTCCTTTGTCCCTAAGTCAGCCTTCATCGCTGATTAGTTTCGGTAAATAGTTTCTGCACATAAAAGTGAAGGACAATGACAAAAACCAAGGAGAGTGGATCAATAATTGTGGCTTCATTAGAAGAAGTAACCAAGACTCAACCTTCGGTGGAGTTATAGATCATTCAAACTGCGTACATATTGGATGGAAAAAATTAGCTCAAGTGGTCACTACTTGTTCGAACTATTTTGAAAGGCAAGGGAAAGATCAATCACTTGTTAGGAACTGGACCAAGGCCAGAAGATCCAGGTTTCGAAGCATAGGATGAGGAGGACTCATTGATCATGGCGTGGCTTTGGAATTCAATGATACCTAAAATAAGTGATACGGTAATGTTCATGGCTACAGCCAAAGATATTTGGGATGCAATCTAGCAGACATACTCAAAAGCTAAGGATACGACTCAAGTGTATGAAGTGAAAGTCAAGACTGTTGTCTCTAAATAAGAGAACAAATTTGTGACGGAATATGCCAACCAATTGAAGTCATTGTGGCAGGAACTTGATCATTATCGAGTGATTCAGACTAAGTGTCCAAATGATACTGCTATACTAAAGGAGTTCATTGAACATGATAGAGTTTATGACTTTCTTGATGGATTGAATTCCCGAGTTTGATCAAATAAGGATCCAAATACTCGGAAAGCAGAAAGTTCCATGCTTTAATGAGGTAGTGGCTATTATTCGAAGTGAAGAAAGTAGGAGGAATTTAATGCTTAATTCTCAACCCTCTGATGATTCAACTATGGTAGCTAGGAGTGAAAAGTAGGCTAGAAAAAGATTTGATGCAGAAACTGGGAAAGTGGGTCAATCCAAGTCTCAAAATCGTGATGACCTGTGGTGTAGCTACTGCAAAAAGCCACGCCATATGAAGCAGTAGTGTTGGAAGTTGCATGGAAAGCTCTTCCGACTGTGAGTAGGGACAGAAAGGATATCAACTTAGGGGTAATGGACAAGCGTAGGTTGCTACAAGTACGTCCCAATAGGAAGACAGGCAAGACTCAAAGGGCTTTAACCAAGATGAAGAGGAAAAGATGAGCGCATTCGTTAGTAACACAGAGAAATTTGCAGGTACATGCGCCTTTGTGTATTCAGGTATGTGTTCTGGTTCAGTTGGATTAAATGTTTCATATAAGGTTTTTCAACAATCTTGGATTATGGATTCAGGAGCTACCAACCACAAGACTTATTCATCCAAACACTTTACCATTTATTCCCCTTGCCCAAGCAATAAGAAGATAACTACCGCACATGGATCCTTAGCAACTGTAGCTGGCATAGGAGATGTCAAAATAAACCCATACATAACATTGAGAAATGTTCTCCATATCCCTAAGCTATCCACAAATCTAATATATGTGCAGAAGCTCACACTTGATTTACTTTGTAATGTTACATTTCACTCAAGCCATTGTTTATTTTAGGAGAGGGATTCGGGGGAAGATGATTGGAAGTGCTAGAAAACAGGATGGCCTCTGCTATCTTGAGGAAACAAACGGGTCAAACATATCCAGGGGCAGAACACCCTATTTATTCATGTCTGAATTAGTGTTGTCAAATAAAGAAAAAAAATCTTCTCACATCATCGCAAGTTAGGTCATCCATCGTTTAGGATTATTAAGTTTTTGTTTCCTGCTTTGTTTACAAAGATAGATTTCAAGAGTCTTCATTGTGAGGTGTGTGAACTTGTTAAACACAAGCGTATACCTTTTCCTATTAGCAATGAAAGAAGCATTTTTCCCTTTTGTCTTATTCATACTGATATCTGGGGCCCCTTAACTGTTTCAAATGTGTCAGGGGCACGGTGGTTTGTAACTTTTATTGATGATTGCACTAGAGTTACCTGTGTTTTCTTGCACAAACACAAGTCTGAAGTGAGTTCTGTACTTCCACGTTTCACTTCTATGGTAAAAAACTAGTTTGGTGTAAACATCAAGAAACTTAGATCTGACAATGCCAAGGACTACTTCGACCAAACGCTTACTTTCTATTGTCAAAAAGAAAGGATACTTCATGAGTCTTCTTGTGTCAAAACACCCCCAACAAAATGGGGTGGCTGAGAGGAAAAGTTGACACCTTTTAGACCAAGCACGAGCATTGTTATTTTAGAACAATGTACCAAAACATTTTTAGGGGGAAGCAGTCCTAACAGCTACTCATCTCATTAACAAACTACCCTCTGAGTCCTAGGATTCAAAAGTCTAATGGAGATACTCTCTTCATTCTACCCAAATATATCTACTACAAACAATCTTATATCTCACATTTTTGGGTGTGTTTCCTTTGTTCATGTTCACAACCAACACCGTGGGAAATTGGATCCTAGAGCATTGAAGTGCATCTTTGTAGGTATTCATCAACTCAAAAAGGGTAGAAGTGCTATCATCCTCCTTCTAAGAAATTTCATGTGTCCCAAGATGTCACCTTCAATGAACAAGAAGTCTATTTTGTCTAACCTTATCTTCAGGGGGAGAATCTCAATGAAAATAAGGAGTTCTTTTTTGGAGTGTCGAAAAATGATCATTTACTTCTATCTAAACCTAGTCAAATACGTTCAGCTTAACCAATATCTAAACCCAGTCAAACACTTTTAGCTCAACCAAAATCTTCTTTAATCAAACCCATTCTTGAACCTAAATCTGCTTCTAGGGATGTGCGATTAGGTAAAAATCTGGTGTACTCAAGGCGGAAAGAGGTTAATCCAGAATCTATGCATATACAAGAATCTGAACCAGATTCCTCAAATGAGGTAACAATTTCTGATTTCCCTACTTTGCAAACTGAAATTGAAGTATAGATTAGTGAGGAAGATCGAGATCAACCTATTGCCATTAGGAAAGGAACCTGAACATGCATCAAAAGGCCGTTATAACCACTCTCACACTACATGTCCTTTCAAAATTTCTCACCAACATTTAAAGCCTTTCTTATAAACCTCAACGCCACAACCATTCCTACAACCTTATCCAAAGCATTGTCTAATGAAAAATGGAAACGAGTCATGGATATGAAGATGGAGGCACTAAGGAAGAATAAAACTTGGAGTTTGGTGAAATTGCCAGCTAGAAAAAGGCCAATGGGTTGCAATTGGGTTTATACGGTAAAATATAAGGCTGATGGGTTAATTGAAAGGTACAAGACAAGATTGGTAGCCAAAAGATACACTCAGACTTATAATATTGATTATCTAGAGACATTTGCTCATGTAGCTAAGATGAATACAGTTAGAGTAATTTTACCTCCAGCAGTAAACTGTGGTTGGGAACTATAACAATTTGATGTAAAGAATGCATTTCTGCATGGGGATTTAACAGAGGAGATTTACATGAAGGTCCCATCGGGCTATGAATCAAAAGTGACCACCAATATTGTATGTAAGCTGAATAAAGCCTTGTATGGATTGAAACAATCCCATCGGGCCTAATTTGGTAGATTTGCAAGGGTCATGTTATCTATAGGATATAAGCAAAATTAAGGATACCACACTTTGTTCTTTAAGCATTTAGCCACAGGGAAAATAACAGTATTACTAGTCTATGTGGACGACATCATACTCACAAGAGATGATGAGATAGAGCAGCAGGTTTTAAGTAATTGTTTAGCTAAGGAGTTTGATATTAAGACTTTGGGAAGGTTAAAGTATTTTTTGGGAATTGAGGTAGCACTCTCCAGGAGAGGAATTTTTATATCTCAACAGAAGTATATTACTGATTTACTCAAGGAGATAGGTAAAGCTGCATGCAAACCCGCAAATGCACCCATGGAACCGAATCTTAAGCTAGGGAAAGCAGAGGAAGATGTTCCAGTCAATAGGGAAATGTATCAACGACTTGTAGGACGACTCATCTGTTTGGTTCATACCAGACTTGATATAACCTATGTTGTAAGCATGGTAAGTCAGTTTATGAATAGTCCTAAAAATTTCACCTACAAGCAGCACATAGAATTTTACAATACCTTAAGGGAACTCCAGGAAGGGGATTTTGTTTAAAAGAAATGTAAATATGACACTTGAAGCATATACCGATGTTGACTATGCAGGATCGGTAGTGGATAGAAGATCTACGTCGGGGTACCATACCTTTCTTGGAGGGAATCTAGTCACATAGAGAAGTAAAAAATAGGGGGTAATAGCACGATCTAGTGCCAGGGTAGAATTTCGTGCCACGACACAAGGTATATGTGAGTTGCTTTGGGTGAAAATTATTCTAGAAGACCTAAAGATTAAGTGGGATGTTCCTATGTGGCTTTACTGTGATAATACATCAGAAATAAGCATAGCCCACAACCTAGTTCAACATGATAACATTAAGCACATTGAGGTGGATAGACATTTTATTAAGGAGAAGTTAGACAGTGGTTTGATATGCACTTTATATCTGCCAACACGATGACAACTTGTTGACATTCTCACTAAAGGGTTGAGTAGCTCAATATTTGAAGACATTGTATTCAAGTTGGGAATGAAAAATTCCTATTTACAGGGGGAGTGTGAGAATATGTACTAATAGATATAGATGTTATATTAGATAAATATCAGATATAGGAGATAAATATCAAATATAGGATATGTATTATTAGGATCCCTAAAGATAAGGGATTCTCAGATAAAATTAGCTTTCTAGTTTAGTTGAATTAGGAGATTAGTTTTCTAATATATGTTATACTCCTTTTGTATATATATTCTATTAAGTGTCAATAAAGATGAGAAATCCTAAATTCTGACAAGTTCTATTCTGGCTTCTGCTTCAAGTACGAGATTGTGACGTGGGTTTAGAATTTTCCCTTTGTTGCATTGCAGATGAAAGAAAACTGGTTCACTCCTGAATGCTTGGAGCAATTCTTTGAGAAACTAAACTAGAGCCATTAAGAGAAGTGATTTTCGTTATACATTTGTTCTTTCGATTGGCTCACTAACCATTAAGAGAAGTGACTCTATTACATTTGGACTCCATTACGTTCGGCCTTTTGGCAGGCTCGCGAGCAAGTTATTTCCTTGGTTAACCCTTTCTCTTAAATGTATAATATAATGCAGATTTATTTTTATAAAGGTTTAGGTTCTGTAATTATGTTGGCTACCTTGGTCTATAATTCTTCCTTCTGCACGCCAACACTGATGTAATTGCATTTCATTTCGCAATAATGGAGATTGATGCTTCATGAACAGGGTTCAATAAGACTGGGCGAGTTGAATCAACTTGATATGAGAGTAAGCAATATTTTAAAACAAATCAGACATAAATTCGGTAAAACAAGAGTTTTAAGGATAAAAAGTTTCAATTGATATTAAATCATTATAAATCAGTTAAAGATTAAATAAAATTAAAGAATTTGAAATATGCTTTAAAAATTGTAAATACTTATTAAAATTTTAAAGTTTAATTAAAAAAGATTGTTAAATAAAAATTAATTAATTTATAAAAATTTATTAATTTATAAAATAACTATTAATTAATAAATTAATCAAATTTTAACAATAATAATTATTACATAAATCAACCAAAAAGTTAGATGATTTAAGATTTTTACCATTGAATCGGTCTAAACTATTAAGTATTTTAATCATTGGTTTAAAATAAAATTTAGATCTAATTTTAACTTATGAGAGTGTTGCTCAACCCCCAAATAACATCATTTTTGTTAGTTTTAGTAGAATTTAGTAAAAAAATAGAAAATCTTCACATATTATATATATATAATTATTGAAAATTGTCCTAAAAATTTCGTCTTAGCAAAATTTTAACATATAGTTGACGATGATGACTACCACAACGACAGTACATAAACATGTTAATTAATCTTTCAAATATTAGGTTGACTTTAAACAGAATTAATTCGGTAAAACACTTGAAATGAAATATACAAGATATGTGAGAAGACTACTCAAAAAGGTACTGGAAGTCAAACAAGGAGAATACTAACCATACGACGACGTCGAGCAACACTGTGTCAGATTCAACCTTCTCGTTTTCGTTACTCTACCATGCAACGACGTTCAAGAAAATTATACTTAGGAATGATAATTTTTGGCCCAGTTTAAATTTAGTTATTTTCGATATATCAATATATGGACTAAGCTCAAGTTTAAATAAATCTGAGATTCAATTATTTTAAACAAAAAAATATTATTTTATTTAAAAAAGTTGAGTCACAAATAAGCTTAATTCTAAACAATCTAGATTTTATCTAATTACAAAAATAAATTATTATATATATTTAATTTAATTTTTTTAATTATTTACGAGATGTTTTAGACAGATTTCAATTCTAAGAAGGTACCTTCAAGCCATTCATACTTAGACTAATCTGGCTTGAGTTGGATAAGTCCTTTACAAAAGGTAAAATTTTGATCCTAAATTTTAAACAACTACATACATGAGAAAGATTCTAACCCGCAATTTTATTTAAGCCGAAACAAAAAATCCGTTACCAATTAACTAGCGCATAGGATTATTTTAAAAAACTTAGTGGCCATCCTAATTATGTCAGACTCTCCCGAGAGGCAAGCCCATTGCCATCCTAATTATGTCAGATTCTCCATTCTCGTTTTAGTTACTCTATCAAACGACGACGTATGCTCAATTGCAAATTAGAGCGTATTGTTAGTAAAGCACTCTTCTTCTTCTTCTTCTTCTTCTTCTTTGTGGTGTCGCCGTCGTGCCTTCATGGCAACAGCAATAGTATCGGAGTCCAAAAAGCAGCCGCGACCTGGTCGGGGCGGGTACCAAGCCCATGGCCTGACTGAAGAAGAAGCTCGGGTCCGGGCCATAGCTGAAATTGTAAACTCAATGGTGGAGCTCTCGCGAAACAACCAAACCGTCGACCTCAACGCCCTCAAGTCCGCGGCTTGCCGGAAGTACGGCCTCTCCCGAGCACCAAAGCTGGTGGAGATGATCGCAGCTCTTCCCGAATCAGACCGCGACTCTCTCCTCCCTAAACTCCGCGCCAAACCTGTTCGCACCGCCTCTGGAATCGCTGTTGTTGCCGTTATGTCGAAGCCGCACCGGTGTCCACATATTGCTACCACGGGGAATATCTGCGTTTACTGTCCCGGTGGCCCGGACTCGGACTTCGAGTACAGTACGCAGTCTTATACCGGCTATGAACCGACTAGCATGCGCGCGATTCGAGCTAGGTAGGATCTAGTAGCAAACTAAATATCAAAGGATTTTTTATTATAATTTGGAAGTTTTATTATTAAATTCTTACTTATATTTACACTTTTTCCTGTTCAGATATAATCCGTATGTTCAGGCTAGAAGCAGGATTGATCAGCTTAAGCGATTGGGTCACAGTGTTGATAAGGTTGTAGCTGCATTACATGCCAACTTAATTATTCACTTACGGTTTAGAGCAATAAGATTTATGAAAAGAGTCTTATACACTCGTTTGTGTGGCTATATTGTTTCAGGTTGAGTTCATATTAATGGGAGGTACTTTCATGTCATTGTCAGCAGATTACCGGGATTACTTTATAAGAAATCTTCATGATGCTTTATCAGGGCATACTTCTGCTAATGTTGAAGAGGCAGTTGCCTACTCTGAGCACAGTGCAGTGAAGTGTATTGGAATGACTATTGAAACGTGAGTGTTTATATGACTTGCTTGAAATGGAAAATCATATTTCTTTATTTCTATTGTGAAAATCTTTTAGACTTGTTCTTGGCTTTCCTATTCTTTGAAGAATGAAAGCAAAAGAAAATCTTAGATAACTGCAGACTTTTCAGTATCAACCATTACAGTTAAACCATTACTACTGTTGGAAACACCTCAGCTTTTTATTTGGTAGTAGTGAATCGGTAACTTGTTTTGTGCAAAAATATCACCAAAGGCATGATGCTAGGTTGGTGAGTTCTTATGTTTGTTTTATCTAAGGAGGAACTTGTGATTATTGTTTGGTATGTGCTAATTCTTTGCTTTACCTTGTGAGCTTGCCTTAGCGCTAACAATGCTGTTCATGCTTGGTGATTTTTCAGGAGGCCAGATTATTGTCTTGGTCCTCATTTGAGGCAAATGCTTTCTTACGGTTGTACACGATTGGAGATTGGGGTTCAAAGCACATATGAGGATGTTGCTCGTGACACTAATAGAGGACATACTGTAGCTGCTGTTGCTGATTGTTTTTGCTTGGCAAAGGATGCTGGTTTCAAGGTAACAATGAAAGAGATTGTTTTTTAACCTTCTTTTCTGGTAGATTGATTTGGGTTGGGTTTGGGGTTCATGAATGTATACATGCACCTAAATTTGATCTAATAGACTTGTCATTAAAACTTGTCAACTTAATAACTTGTCTATTTTCCAACTTAATAATAATCAATGAATACATAATACTGAAAAGGATAAGAAAAAGTATTAAGCAAAACTAGCGAGTCATAAATTAACTCTTAAGAAATATGAAAAAAGAAAGTTTATGATAATTTAAGTTAAAATTAGTTTTTATTCAAACCATGGTTTTGAAAAAACATGTAAAAGATGCTTTTCCAAAATCATGGCTTTAAGGAGGGTGATGATTGACCATGACACCCTAAAAAATGTTCGTACATGCAAACTTACTTTTGAACACTCAAACGCAGTTGCAAAAGCAATGCCAAAAACATGCATAAAATATCAATTTTTTTTGCACCTCCTTTGTTTCTGTTAACGTCATCTTAATACTTTGCTGCAGGTTGTTGCTCATATGATGCCTGATCTTCCTAATGTTGGGGTGGAGAGGGACTTGGAAAGTTTCAAGGAGTTCTTTGAAAGCCCGTTATTTAGAGCAGATGGACTGAAAATTTATCCTACTCTTGTAATTCGTGGAACTGGGCTTTATGAGCTATGGAAGACTGGCAGGTATTTGACTTTTGTCAGTTATTGCTCAATCTTCTGCATCCCTCAGCTCTTGTTAATTGCTGTAGACAGCAAATTCAAAGACTTTGCAATCAAGAATCTGATGATTAAGTGGTTTTTTTGACTTGAACATTCCTTTCATTTCAGAGGGGTACAAGGCAAGGCTATCTGTTGAAATGATAGATGACACTTACAGACTTACTAGCTAATTTAGGTTGCAGTTTGGATCTGGAAACTAGCTGGTTGGAGTGTCCACCAGCATTCATTAGTTTATTATTGCACAGTGACTCATATGATACTGTCTTCGAAAACGTTAACAAGACTTAGTATTCATTTATGAATTATGGTTTTGCCGAGAAAGATGACACCAAGATAGAAACCTGACAACATAGTCTTGCTTTCTTTCTTATCTCTTATAGCCTGTTGATGTCTGTCATGAGGCCAATGTGTTGTCACATGATACTTCACTTTAAATGCTTGAACTTCCATGTATGTGATTTGATGTGGAAGTATTTATTATGATGAGTCCCTTTGCAGGTATAGAAATTACCCGCCTGAGCAACTTGTAGATATTGTAGCAAGGATCCTAGCCATGGTACCCCCTTGGACGCGTGTTTATAGAGTTCAGCGTGATATCCCTATGCCTTTGGTTACATCTGGTGTTGAGAAGGGAAATCTTAGGGAGCTAGCATTAGCTCGGATGGATGATTTAGGGTTGAAATGCCGAGATGTCCGTACTCGTGAGGCTGGAATTCAGGTAAGTGAGAAATTATGTATTGTTTAATGGTATGTTTCATATGCTTCTTGCACTGACAACAGGCCCTGGTAATGCTTTTTCTGAAACTTAGGATATTCATCACAAAATTAAGCCAGAAGAAGTTGAGCTTGTTCGCCGGGATTATACAGCAAATGAAGGCTGGGAAACGTTTCTTTCCTATGAGGATGTGCAACAGGTATTCACTAATGTCTCATTTTAAGACTGTAAGTGTATTTGGTCACATAGCTTGGGCCAATGTGTATGGAGACAGCACATGCTGATTTTTTTGCTTGTTACAACTGTTTTGTCTGTTATGGACTGTGCTGGCTCCTAGGAAATTGGATAGCTCGGACCTCTATTTTCAAGTATTATGTTGACTAATTTTGTTGGATTCCCATCTCATGATCTGGTTACTCTTAGCTTCTTGTGTTTGAGTTTGTGCCATAAGACTATAATATGAAAGTTTTTAATACTCAACTTTGCATAGGATATACTTGTGGGGCTATTACGCTTGCGAAAATGTGGCCATAATGTGACTTGTCCTGAGCTGAAGGGCAAATGCTCTATTGTCAGGGAACTCCATGTTTACGGCACTGCTGTTCCTGTACACGGCCGCGAAGTGGACAAACATCAGCACCAGGTAATTTGGTGGTACCTTACAGACTTGAGAGGTCGTCAATCTTTTGGTATTGGTGAATTTTTTGCGTGAATCCTGTTCCCTTATTTCCCTCGCAGGGTTATGGTACGTTGCTGATGGAAGAGGCAGAGCGAATTGCTCGCAGAGAGCATAGATCGGCTAAAATAGCTGTCATTTCAGGTGTAGGAACTCGACATTATTATAGGAAGCTGGGCTACGAGCTTGAAGGGCCTTACATGGTTAAATCGCTTGTGTGACCATAATCATATGTTAGTTTACAATATTTATAATTCAATCTTGTATTGACATAAAACATCATAGTAATATTACATGTAATTGCAGTTTGCTTTAGGAGAAAATGAATAGAAAATTGAGCTTCTTTCAATATCTTCTTGTTACTGACAAATTGTAGACAATTCTTTGGACTGCAAATGGACTTGAAAAGGAAAGCTATGAAATTCCAATAAGTGAAGTTCCATATCTGTAGGTAAAGGCATAGGCTAATTCGTGTGCCTTTCTTCCCACTACTCTTTTTATATTCCCTCTGACCAAATGATGCTGAGATCAACCTTTGTCCCCATCTTCTCGATGTTCCATCCCCTGCCGACCAGATTTCAGAAATTCTCAACGTGCGGCGTTGTCGCACATGCATCAGCGCAAATCACACCATCTGTTCGACAGAATGACTCACCGGCCAGCAATCACCGTCATCTACACCCCCCGACTTCAGCTTACGTTCACCTGCCTTTCTGTCGCAAGCGCTGCCACTACTGCGACTTCCCAATCGTGGCTCTCGGCTCTGCAACAACAACACACGACGACCCACGAGTCCTAAACTACATAGAATTGCTCCAAAGAGAGATAGTCTCAACGAAAGCAGATTTCCATGACCACCCACCGCTTCAAACTATCTTTTTCGGCGGCGGCACGCCTTCTTTAGTGCCTCCGAGGCTAGTCTCGTCGATCTTGGAGTCTTTGAGATTGAAGTTTGGGATTTGTAAAGATGCTGAAATATCAATGGAAATGGATCCTGGTACTTTTGATGCCAAAAAATTGGAGGAGCTGATGGAGTTGGGCGTGAATAGAGTGTCGTTGGGAGTTCAGGCGTTTCAAGAGGAGTTGCTTAAAGCTTGTGGTAGGGCACATGGGGTTAAGGAGGTTTATGAAGCAATCGACGTTGTTGGGCTTTGTGGGGTTGAGAATTGGAGTGTGGATCTTATATCTTCCCTTCCTCATCAGAAGCCACAAATGTGGGAGGAGAGCTTGAGACTTACCGTTGAAGCGCGGCCTAAGCATGTGTCTGTTTACGATTTGCAGGTTGAACAAGGCACAAAATTTGGAAACTTGTAAGTGTGGCAATGAAATTTATGATGGAATGTAATAGTCTATTTTTTGGGTTTGTAATGGTTTTGAGACTGATTATGTGGAAGTTTGCAGGTTTACGCCAGGTGAGTTTCCTCTACCGTCAGAGACACAGTCTGCTGATTTTTATAGAATGGCGTCAAGAATGCTGTCTGATGCTGGTTTCAGGCACTATGAGATCAGTAGTTATTGCCAAGATGGTTATGAATGCAAACACAATGCTACTTACTGGAGGAACAATCCTTTCTATGGTTTTGGCCTTGGCTCTGCTAGTTATGTTAATGGATTGAGGTTTTCGAGGCCTAGGAAGACGAAAGGTTACATGGATTACGTGCAGAATTTGGAACATGGAACAGTGGAATGTTCTGAGGATACTCATGCTGATTCTAAGGACTTGGCCATGGATGTTGTGATGCTCTCACTAAGGACCGCAACAGGCCTAGACTTGAGGTCTTTTGGAGAAGCATTTGGTAGCTCACTTGTACTCTCTCTGCGAGTCCTACAAACCTTATATAGAGAGCGGGCATGTGATTTGCTTGGATGAAAATCGCCAAGCCATCAAGGTTGATGAATTCAACGCCAAGTTAAAGAGGGAAGATGAAGTCGCCAAAGGGTTGGCTTATATCCGCCTAAGTGATCCAGAGGGATTTCTCTTATCGAATGAATTGATATCCATCGCATTTGGAGTAATAGCTCCCTAACCCAAAAGTGGATATGTTACCTAATTGATTATTAAGCTGTGACCTCACCTAGAAAGCAAGAAAGTCTGGACACGTTTCAAGTACAGTGAAAGGCAAGTTACTCCGCCCGTTGGCAGCTACAAGAAGATAATCTATATATTTGTATCCAAATAATGCAGTAAGTGAAGGGTAGCAGACTTGTTCATGGCCAAATGCTGCAGGAGGAGATTGCGGCAAATGAGGAGACAGAAGATGTGTATACAACTTGATATATGTGGATGAGTTATCAGAAGCAGCAGGCATGATATGTGAAGATTTGCTGGTTTTGATTACATTATTCGTAGACCTCATATAGTTGCAGCTTTTGCAAGAGAATTGGTTTGAAAGAAATTGCCTGGTTAGGTCCTTATTTCTGTTAGCATTCACATACTGATTAGTAAATCAGGAAAAGGCTGCTGAGAGAATTTGGAAACTTAAAGCTCGGCCATTGAAGTTCGGGTAAGCTGGGGTTCTTGTTCACTTTAAAATAATACCTATACCGTGCGCCTATTGGATTATATGAACATCCCAGATTTACAAGTAGTGAAATGTGTAGAAGATTTGCAGGGAAGAGCTTTTCAAGATTATATAAAATCTAAAGGATATCTTTTGGAAAGTATTACCAAGGTTAAATATGATTTTTCATGTAAGCGTACTATGAACACTCCAAAAAAGTAACTGAGAAGCATAAACACAGTTATGTGAAAATGGGAAACAGAAGAACCGGTTTCTGGCTAACAGGATCTGTTGACCATCACTTGCAAATTATGGTTATAGGGAAAAGATAAACAATTGAAGTCAGAAGTAGTACGTATAAGATCAATGTTAGACTTGATGACACATCAAGACAATTTATGGAAAGTTGAGCATCTGTTGCGTCTCCCTTGCAGGCACTTTCAGCCTTTTCTTCACCCGGGGAACTTTGTATGACTTGTACATTCAAGGACTTTGTCACAAGGAGAGCTCTGCTTCAAGTTCTCTTCGATGAATCGACGTATTCAGACACAGAACCTGCACATACAGAAAGAGAAGGTGGGAGGAGTAGAGAATTTGATAATATCGTCATGACTCGCATTTTGTCCTTCCTTTTAACTTTTAGCTCCTTTAAACCTCACTGTGATTTTAAACTCAATATTCAGTACTGAAAACAATAGATGCATGCTCAGCAGAGGTTGGCAGACAATCAAAAATTATATTAAGCTTTCCCTGACATTCTAAAAGGACTAACATGCCTTGAACAAAAGCATTAAAATGAACAATCGGGTCACTAACATAGTTGATTCTGAGATTATTTCTCAGTGAGCATTACAGGCATATATCATCAAGGTCTTCGCTTCGATATCTGAACTTTTAACATCTATGAAGCTCCTTAATTTCATTTCCACCTCAATTCTTTGACGAATATAATCAAGTATAGAAGGGATACCAGTTAACTATGAGGGTTTAGTCTTTCTTCCACCTCGTGATATTCTCCTCAGTTCTTGTGTTCCCTTCCTCATTTCTCTGAAAATGGAGAAAGCAATTCATAAGATAACTGAAAAATCTTGGCAAGTTAGCCTTCTGAAATTTTCAAGTGCTAAAAGTGTTACCTTTGGTAGAGATATACAATAAGATAGAAAATGGGGAGCAACATCAAAGTCAGTATTGACATAGCCAAGTAGAAGACATTAGTATGCTTCTGCACAGATGACAAAGGAACAAGTTTAAGCTAAAAATCAACAGAACCTTGGAGACCTAATATGATGAGATAAAGCAATCTACAGACTAAATGCATTGAGCATTTGGGCACTCGAAATGAACATAAGCTGTTTTCTAGAACCTCTCTGTACTTAAACTTGCATAGCTCTGAGATATATGCAAACATTAACTCTCTCTCTCTCTCATATATATCTATATATAGATACACACACACAGGAACAGATCCACATGTTCGCATGGACACGCAGTCACACGCAAAGAGTGAAGCTCCTTGTCGAATAATTGCGAAAACAGAACCACATGTAATTACTAGCAGAAAATTGAACTGCGCTCTAAGAGTAAAGCTTACCTTACCACCTTTTGGAAAAGGTTTAATTTTCCCTGAGCAAGTGTGAGCGTCACAGAATTGATGCAAGAAAAATTCTACATACCAAGACATCACCACAAAAAAGAGAAATTGTGCAACACCATCAGATATCTGTATTGGAGAAATGCAAAGAAGTTATATTCATCAACTTATGAAGAAATACCATGCAGGCGCCTCGCTGCAGGGCCCTGATTAACAGGAAAACAACTATCTGCAAGACCCTGAGCACAAAACAACCAATATGTTAGAATCAGTCAACATCGCATGCAAGAAAAAATGACCATTGAGAGTAACCTCACAAAGGTGGCGATTCTTTGCAGCTGCGGCAGGATTGCATTTAGTTTTGGGCTTGGAATCCATCACAAAATCACAATGCAATGCTCCGCATATATCAGCCAAGCACTTTCCATCACTCTGAAACAAACCAAAATCTCTGTCAAGCAATGTTCAGTTTTAACAACTTCCTTCTCCCCCCATACCCAACAACCCACAAATCAAAACCTCATCAAGGAAGAGCAAGCGACCAAAATAAGGGAATACTCATAATTGAACATACAACATTCAAGAGATTGAAGTGCCTATTGTCGAAATGTTTGTCCAAATAGGTCTCGGCCAGGAAGCTTTTCTTACAATATCCACACTGCCATTCGTTGAAGTCCAAATGAATCTTGTGCCGCTCTTGGTCCCTAAAAAGGTCGTTGTCCGGATACAGTCGACACTTGGTCGGAATCTCGTACCTTTCTCGTTCCACAAACGGCATCAAATACTATAAAACAACATCGAAGTTAACAAAATTCAGTCTTTTAATTTACTAAGTGATTAAATCTCGAAAATTGATAAAGCAAAAAGATATATAACATACCTCGTCTAGAACTTTCCAAGCAGCCCTGCTTCTTTCTCTCGAGCAATGCACTTCATGCGGTTGCTCTTCTTCTCGCTTCATAAAATCAAATTATAATTAGAATCAATCCGATTTTCAGAGAACACAATACCAAGAAGAAAAAGATTCGATCTGACAAATTTTACTGTGAAGTATTCAACACCTGAGATAACGATTTCCACGATGAAAGTGCAGTCAAGAGAAGAATTAGAGCAATCGATGTTCTTTTCCTCATCCGTGAAGCAAGATTCTCTCTAGACCAACGGCAAAACTTCGATTTCCAGAGAAGTATTCGCTTACTCTGTTTGACTAATAGTAAATTTGAAAAAAAAAAAATTGGGTCTTTTTTGGGCTAATGTCTGGAAACGACACCGTAGGTTGAGACACACAACTTAACTAGTTTAAAAGGTGTGTTCTTTGTATTCCCAGGGTACGAGAATAGGTATTGTAAGAAACTGCGCAGCTCAGAAAGTGCCAAGCTTTTTGAAACTCTAATAAGTTCAGATAAGAGGAAGAGACAGAGTGACAAAAGCAATGGGGAAGAAGACGAAGAAGGCAGGAAAAGGTAAGGAAAAAACAGAGAGGAAGACTGCTAAAGCTGAGGAGAAGAGAGCAAGACGAGAGTCCAAGAAGCTCTCTCCCGAAGATGACATTGATGCCATTCTGGTTCACTTTTACTTACCCTCATTCTATTTCTTTGGCTTCATGTTTGGTCAATTCACTATACGTTTTTCATGCATCGGAATGATTTTAACTTCCGTTCAAAATCGATCACCTTTTCATTGAAGTTAATTTTGAACAGCTTGCCTTAAAATCTTGATGCATTATAATGGAAGTTTGCATCTTTTTCTTCTTTTTGGTTTCTGTTGGTTTCGAGATTTTTGACTGCCTATTTATCCATAGTTGAGCATTCAAAAGGAGGAAGCTAAGAAGAAGGAAGTGCAGGTAGAAGAAAACGTCCCTGCCCCATCTCCTCGGTCCAATTGTACGGTAATACTTATACGTATCAATAGGCAGCAACTTTATTTCTTATCTTGGTGTCTGTTATGTTCTTTCTTTGTTGCCGAATAATCTGAGTGATACTGTATTGAATTGTGTAGCTAAGCATTAATCCATTGAAGGAGACAGAATTAATAGTCTACGGAGGTGAATTCTACAATGGCAGCAAGGTTAGTTTTTTTTCTTTTGAATTTAAGTTGACTGTTGAAGTAATCAAATATTCACGTGTACAGTCATGATCAGATTTTCAATGGTTATTGATGCAGACTTATGTGTATGGTGATCTTTACCGATATGATGTGGAAAAACAACAATGGAAGAGTGTATCCAGCCCTAACAGTCCACCTCCTCGAAGTGCTCACCAGGCTGTTACCTGGAAGAATTTTCTCTATATCTTTGGTAGATTGACAGAATATGGCTTAATTTACAAAAGAGCTGGCACTTGATTTGCTTGGCTCATGCATGCTTCTACCCTTTTTGTTAATAGGTGGCGAGTTCACTTCCCCTAATCAGGAGCGCTTCCATCACTACAAGGTTAAATCTGCATATTGAATTTGTTCATTTTCTGGCGTTTGATTGACTTTGAATCATGCAAACTTTAATATTTACAATAATGAGTGGTATGATGTATCATTTCAGGACTTTTGGGTCTTAGACTTGAGAACAAATCAGTGGGAACAACTAAATTACAAAGGCTGTCCTAGTCCACGATCAGGTCATCGGATGGTTGGTTCATCGTACACTTTTTTTTTTCTGAAGTGAGGATATCGTAACAAGTTATTTAAATGGAGCTTTAACCTTAGGATTTTTCATCTAATTTCTTATGCTGTTATTCATCTTCCTTTGGTAAATCGCATATTGCTGCTGGTTTTTATTGGTGAAAGATAACTTAATCAGTCCACTTCTCACATGTACTTCTTTCCACTTTTGGGGTTCTGTTTCAGGTTTTGTACAAACACAAAATTGTCCTTTTTGGTGGCTTCTATGATACTCTTAGAGAAGTGAGGTTGGTGATGCTTTTGTAGGAAGCTGTTGGAGGATTTTTAAGAGAGTCAGTTGTCAGCATTAAAAGGACTTTTTTTTAATGAAAATTTTAAAGTTTAAATTTGACGTGAGATATTAAGATTATTAGGTGCAATTCCATATTGTGGATTATTCACATATTGATAACTAATTGATATTAAAATAAATTTCCAACATTTTTTCCTCTATAGGAATGGACATGTTGAGTTTGTATGAAGTACTATTTAATTTGATATGTAAAGTGATATTTGTCAGTATGAAGTCATAATTTGATGCGTGAGCTTTCCTCACATCAAACTTCATGTTTGCAGGTATTACAATGATTTGCATGTCTTTGATCTAGACCAATTCAAGGTAAATACATTTAACTTCTAGTTGTTGTGTTCTTTACTTCTTGTTATTTCACAAGATTCTATCTGTCATCATGCTAAATGATGGGATGGTGTTTTATAGTGGCAAGAAATCAAGCCAAATCTTGGAGCCATGTGGCCAAGTTCACGGAGTGGATTTCAATTTTTTGTTTACCAAGATGAGGTAAGTCCTACTCTGAAGGGTAGTTGGAGGTTTCTCTCTAATTTACTTGATGGCATTAATCTCCTGATTTTAAGTAGTATTCTGCTCTGGATCTGGAGGTTTCTTGCTAATTTAAACTCGAGATACTCTTTTTCTCAGTAGCAATAGTCTTGCTCATGTTAAATATGTCTTGGAGCATGTTGGGCATATAGCTACTTTTTGATTCACTTGATATTGGAGCTTGATTCCATTTGTGTATTCCATAGGGTTCAGCATCTTTTTAGCCCTCTTTCTGAATGGAGCAGTGATCTCCATATCCTCTTTGGCTTTTACTATATTCTTGAATGTAATTGCTATTTGATCACAGAAATGTAAAGCTCACAATGAGTGTGCCAAAATTTAAAGACCTAGGGACCATTGTGTGATATATGTTGGTCCAATTTGTTAGATAGAAATTTAATTGCTGCTGAACGGATTTTGTGCTCATACCTGATATGTAATTATTCACCCTGAATTGAGCATCTCTTGTGGCAGATATTCTTATATGGCGGCTACTCTAAGGAGGTTTCTTCTGATAAGAGCAGCTCCGAAAAAGGAATTGTTCACTCAGACATGTGGTCCCTTGACCCTAGGACATGGGAATGGAACAAGGTGTTTTAGTCTTTCTCCTTTGCCACTAAGTTATTAAGCTCTATTTCATTTTATTTTGTCATTTTGCCTAAATTTTCAATTTGCCCCACAGTTTGGGGATCTTTTGTGTTCTTCACTTTGAAATAAAGCCGTGAGCTCTTGAAACTAGAGCACTTGTTTCTTCCATTATAACATTCAACTTACTTAATGCCTCCCTTATTTAACCTGTTTTCCTTTGTTTTTTCGTTCTATTTTTCAGTTTGTTTAAATTAGCCAGTCATTATTTGCATACAGAGTTTTTAATATTGTCAGTTTGTGCAGGACCACCACACTCTTGCATATGTGAATTATTTTATTTTGTAAGATTGTTTAG